>LNAC01000264.1:1571421-1643767 GCA_002007465.1 Ailurus styani
TTGAGTGTCATATATATATATATATATATATATATATATATATATATATATATATATATATATAATTTATTTTAGAGATAGAGAAAAATTAGGGAAAGGAACAGAGGGAAAGGGATTATCAGACTCTGCACTGAATGCAGAGCCTGATGCTGGGCTCGATCCCACAATTGTGAGATCATGACCCAAGTTGAAATCAAGTTAGATATTTAATTGACTGAGCCACGCAGGTGCCCCCTGATTGCCTTTAACTGTTTGTTGTTCGCCTAAGCTGGACAACTTGAAGTAAACTTCAGAGAAATTGCCACAATAGCTCATGTATAGACAATCTTCATGCTTGTTATTCTGTGGGGATAAAAACAGGACCCCATGGGCATATGATTATTTGAATAGCTGGAAAATGGGACAGATTCCACAAAGAACTGTATAACTCAACTATCACCTTGACCAGGTCTGTGTGGCTGGGATGACAAAACCATTCCTTAAAAGCCAGAGTGTACGCCACTCTGTGGGGTTAACTACAGACTTGTGGAGATAAGGGATGGCCCCACTTTCCTTATGATTGGGTTGGATGATCCACTTGGTGATGTCCTTTATCTCCAGAGACAAAGCTTCCCCCACCTGCCAGTGATTCCTTATAATTAGGATATTGTTAAGGTTAAACATCAAACAAAGAGGGCTTTTTTGATGGTTTTGTCCCTTAGCCATATTTGTCCTAGGAGCCACCTCTATTGATATAAAATTGCAAGTAGAGGCTTTAGCCAAGCATACAGCACCCACCTTCAACCTGACCCAACACAAAGTCACCCACAAATTCAGAAGGTGGCCCTCCAAACCAGAATGATATTCTTGATATCCTTCCTGCAGAATGACATGGCTAGCTCCTAATGGGATGCAGTGCCTATGTGGCTCTATCCTGTGGCCATGGCTTCCCAGGCTGGATAGGCCACTATACTCTGGATTTTGCCTAAATGCACAGACACATTATTAAAACCATTGCCAATGCAGCCAACCTTCCAAATTTAAAAGCAGTGGTGTTTTCTTGGTATGATTACCTAGCATCGATATTTGTTTCCTGTTTAGGACTAAGGGATGTCATTTGGCACCTGGAAGCTCTTAATAAGTACAAGGTCAAAACCCTAAATGACATTCAAAATAGCATTTGCCTATTAAATATTGAAGTAACACAAATGGCGTATGCAGTTTTACAAAACAGAATGACATGAGATGTTTTAAATGCTGCACAAAGTGTAACTTGTGCTATCATAAAAAGAGAATGCTGTGGATACATTCCAAATTACCACAAAAATATTGCCGGGTTTCTGATTTGAATACTCAAATTGTTGCTTTAAATGATCCCTCTCTTTCCTTTAATGAATGGTTAAACTCATGAACTGGAGAATGATTTTTGTCAACTATCAAAGAACTCTTATTTGGGCTTCTTTCCCTTTTTGTTATTCTAAATATGTTTTGCTGTTTTCTCCCATTGTCTCTCCACCTAGTGCCAAGACTACTTTACTGCCCTTTAAGTTAAAGCCTACAGATCATCCTTTCCACTCTGGGAGATCCATTCTTGAGGTCTCCCTTGGATTCAGCTACCTCTGCCTTTCATGACTCCTATATACATAAGTCCCCAACTGTAATGACCTATAGGTAGGGACATCTGTATGTTCCTCTTCAGCAGAAAGAAGTTACAGAAGATGAAACCTTTCACCTTCAGCAACCTTAAGGATATAAGGGTCAAAATTTTTCTGGGGGGAATGATGTGGAGAACAAAGGCAAAAGAAATACAGGAAAACAAACAAACAAACAAATAACAATAACAAACAAACCTTCCTTACACTTAATAGCGCATTAACAAATACTTGAGACAGGAAGAGTGACCTTCCTCCAGGAACTCAACTACCTCAATGTTAATACTTTTGCTATAGGCAGAAGGCAACTTAGCTTGACAATTGCCCAACCTCCAGGATCCTATGTCTTATTTAACTTGAAAATCCCTTTGGAAACTTCCTTTATCTCTACCCCACCCCCCTCAATGTATGTTAGTAATCACCCTCTAAGAATATGGCCCACTGATACACATCTGAAGGGTCTCATGACTAAGGCTTTATTAGACAGTAGTAAATGATCTTATCCTAACAGTGACTAGCCCCTCAAGATCCTGAAAACCTTCTTCCCAAATTCCGTAGAGACTTACACTATCCCTAACCCCCTCCCGAGAAGAAAGCATGTAATCAGTCACTCTTAACCACTCCAGTGCAGCTCTTTCTGCCCACAGGTCCTGTCGCCATGCTTTAATAAAACCACCCTCTTTGCACCGAAGACATCTCAAGAATTCTTTCTTGACTATTCACTCCTAAACCCCAAAGTTTCATCATTGCCCACATCTAACATAATTACAATGATCATAACAAGTCAAAGAAATAGACTGTAGCCATTTAAAAAAAATAAGCTTATATTTTGGTTGCCTTGAATAGCATTTGGAAGAAAATAGTTGAGGTGTAAAACTTGAAACTGAGTAAATTCTTATTTATGCATACAAGAGAATAGAAGGAACAAGCATTAGGTACATATACAGTCTTTACTACAAATGAAATTGAGATGAAAAATAACAGAAGACTTGTAGAAAATCCCCTTGTTAAGAGGAGATCCAGAATGCCAATGTAAAACCTAAGTGCCTTGCCCTTTTAAGGCTTCAGCTTTAAGGATGCTAATTTTGAACCCTAAAGTAATGAAAGATAGTTGGAAGAAAGGCAGGCAGGGACAAGCCCCACCCCAAGACCAAGAGGAAACCACCCTTAAAAGGATTTCACACCACCTTGGAAGGAGCCCTCTACCCTTTCCCACGTGATAGATAGATGACAAAAATCTGATTGGCTGACAGGTTCATGGAGGGTTAACCAGATTAAAACAGCCCACCAGCAAGCCCATAAAAACACTTAGACTCAAACTCTGGTGGCAACTCTCCCGGGCCCCCTCCATCTTCCAGAGCTTTGTGCTGTCACTATCCCTCAATAAACTGTGCTTTGCTGACCACCACTCTTCCTCTGGTCTACCTCTTCTTTCTTCAAACTGGAGTGACCAACAACTTCGGGCACTAAAGGTAAAGAAATCCTGTAACAAAAATAACACCCACTGGGGAGAGAGGAGCAAGATGGCAGAGGAGTAGGAGACATAAATATCATTAGGTCTCAGGAGTTCAGCTGGATAGTTATCAAACCATTCTGAACACCTACAGACTCAATAGGAGATAGAAAAGAAGAGCAGCAATTCTAGGAACAGAAAATCGACCACTTTCCAGAAGGTAGGAAGTGTGGAGAAGTGAATCTGAGGTAATATATGGGAAGACAGACCGCAGGGAGAGGGTCTGGCTTGTGGCAAGTGAGGGAGCAGCAGAGCACAAAATCAGAACTTTTAGAAGTCAGCTCCACTGAGGGATGTTGCTCCAGAGGCTAAGCAGAGGGTGGAGCCCTCGCAGGGACAGTGTAGTCTCAGGACCGATGGGGTCACAGAAAGACTAGGGGTGTCTGCATGTGGCAGAGCTCCCAGGTATCAGAGGGGGGAAGCCAGGTACAGAGACGGAGCCCAGAAGTGGGGTCTCAGCTCCAGGTTACCTTAAACTGTAATCTGAGGCACAGTTGGGCCACAATTCTTCAAGCAGGGGCTCAATCAAGTGGCAGAATCAGGGAGACTCCTCTTCCTTTCCTGAGAGTAGTGGCACGGGAGCGTGCTACAGGATCTGCTGGGTTTGGAGACTCCAAACGGGGCTGTGCATCAGAGATAGAAATGCTCAGTCACAGGCCAGGTGAGTTTAGACTGTGGCTGGAGACCAGGGAGACTGCTTTTCTCTGAGGGTTTACTGAGGAGTGGGGCCCCAAGCTCTCAGCTCCTATTGGCCGGAGATTGGGAGGCTGCCATTTTTATTCCAGTCCTCCAAAGCTGTACGGAAAGCGTTCAGGGAACAAAAGCTCCCAAGAGCGAACCCTAGCAGATTACTTAGCCTGGCCCCTGGCAAGGGTGGTGCAATTCCGTCTCAGGCAAAGACATTTGAAAATCACTGCAACAGACCCCTCCCCCAGAAGATCAGCAAGAACATCCAACCAAGACCAAGTTCACCGATCAATGAACACTGTGGAACTCCAGAGCTAGGGGAAAGCAACACATAGATCATTTAGTCTTTCCCCCATGATCCTTTATTGCCATGATCCTTTAGTCTTTCAAAGTTAAATTTTTTAAATTTTATTTTTTTCTTATTTTAATTTTTAAAATTTTTCCTCTTTCCTATTTTAACATTTTTAAACTATTTTATCTTATCAATACCTTTTTAAAAATTATTTTTTAAAAATTTTCATTATTATACTCAGATTTTATCCCTTCATTGTATTTAACCTTATTTTTTGTATACATATAGGTTTTCTTTTCTTTAAAATTTTGGAACACAATTTCTTCTAATAGATCAAAATATACCCTAAATCTAGCACACATCTTTGTTCTAGTCTCCAGCCTGATCACATTCTTTCCTCCTTTTCCCCCCATCTTTTAAATGGACTTATCAATTCCTTTTTAGAATCTTTTTAAATTTTCATCTTTACAGTCATATTCCATACTTTCATTGTCTTTACCCTTACTTACATATATATATATAATCTTTTCTTTCTTTAAAATTTTGGGAGGTACCTTCTCCTAACAGACCAAAATACACCCAAAATCGAGTGTGTGGCTCTGTTCTATTCACCAGTCATATATATATATATATATTTTTTCTTTATTTCTTTTCTTCTCTCCCCCCCCCTTACTTCTCCCTCTGGTTTTGGGTCTCTTCTGATTTGGTTAGTGTATATTTTTCTGGGGTCATTGCTACCCATTTAGTATTTGTTTCCTCATTCATCTATTCTTATCTGGATAAAATGACAAAATGGAAAAACTCACCACAAAAAAACGAACAAGAGATAGTACTGACAGCTAGGGACCTAATCAATATGAACATTAGTAATATGTCAGAACTAGAGTTCAGAATGATTATCAAGGTGCTAGCTGGGCTTGAAAAAAGCATGGAAGTTATGAGAGAATCCCTTTCTGGAGAAATAAAAGAACTAAAATCTAACCAAGTTGAAATCAAGAAAGCTATTAATGAGGTGCAATAAAAAATCGAGGCTCTTACTGCTAGGATAAATGAGGCAGAAGACAGAATTAGTGATATAGAAGACCAAATGATGGAGAATAAAGAAGCTGAGCAAAAGAGAGATAAACAATTACTGGACCGTGAGTGGAGAATTCAAGAGAAAAGTGATACCATAAGACAAAACTATATTAGAATAATTGGGATCCCAGAAGAAGAAAGAGAGAAAGGGGCAGAAGGTTTATCGGAGCAAATTGTAGCAGAGAATTTCCCTAATTTGGTGACGGGAACAAGCATCAAAATCCAGGAGGCATAGAGAACTCCCCTCAAAAACAAAAAAATTCATCCATACCCCATCATCTAATATAAAACTTATGTCTCAGTGGCAAAGAGAAAATCCTGAGAGAAGCTCTGGACAAGAGGTCTGTAACATACAGTGGTAGAAATATTAGATTGACAGCAGACCTATCAACAGAGACCTGGCAGGCCAGAAATGACTGGCATGATGTATTCAGAACACTAAACAAGAAAAATATGCAGCCAACAGTACTATATCCAGCTAGGCTGTCATTGAAAATAGAAGGAGAAATAAAAATCTTCCAGGACAAACAAAAACTAAAAGAACCTGCAAACACCAAACCAACCCTATTGGAAATATTGGAAGGGGTCCTCTAAGCAAAGAGAGCCTAAAAAGTAACAGACCAGAAAGGAGCAGAGACAATATACAATAATAGTCACCTTGCTGCCCTTGCCTTTGAAATGGAAAAACATTCCATGCTCATGGATTCAAAGAACAAACACTGTGAAAATGTCTATGCTACCTAGAGCAATCTATACATATAATGCAATCCCTATCAAAATGCCATCAACTTTTTTAAAAAAGATTTTATTTATTTGACACAGAGAGAGTTTACAAGTAGGCAGAGAGGCAGGCAGAGAGAGAGGAGTGAGCAGGCTCCCCACGGAGCAGGGACCCCCAATGTGGGGCTCGATTCCAGGACCCTGAGATCCTGACCTGAGCCAAAGGCAGAGGCTTTAACCCACTGAGCCACCCAGGTGCCCCACCATCAACTTTTTCAAAGAAATGGAACAAATAATCCTAAAGTTTATATGGAACCAGGAAAGACCCTGAATAGTCAGAATAATGTTGGAAACGAAAACCAAAGTTGGTGGCATCACAATTCCAGACTTTAAGCTCTATTACAAAGCTGTAATCATTAAGACAGTAGAGTCCTGGCACAAAAACAGACACAAAGATTAATGGAATAGAATAGAGAGCCCAGAAATAGACCCTCAACTATATGGCCAACTAATCTTCAACAAAGCATGAAAGAATGTCCAGTGGAAAAAAGACAGTCTCTTCAACAAAAGGTGTTGGGAAAATTGGACAACCACATGCAGAAGAATGAACTGGATCATTTCCTTACACCACACACAAAAAATAGACTCAAAATGGATGAAAGACCTCAATGTGAGACAGGAATTCATCAAAATCCTTAAGAACACAAGCAGGAGCCTCTTCAACCTCTGCCACAGAAACTTCTTCCCAGCCACATTGCCAAAGGCAAGGAAAGCAAGGGCAAGAGTGAACTATTCGGACTTCATCAAGATCAAAAGTTTTTGCACAGCAAAGGAAACAGTCAACAAAACCAAAAGACAACTGACAGAATGGGAGAAGATATTCACAATGACATATTGGATAAAGGGCTAGTGTCCAAAATCTATAAAGAATTTATCAAACTCAATACCCAAAGAACAAGTAATCCAATCAAGGAATGGGAAGAAGATATGAACAGACATTTTCGCAAAGAAGATATCCAAATGGCCAACAGACACATGAAAAAGTACTCAACATCACTCAGCATCAGGGAAATACAAATTAAAACCATAGTGAGATACTCCCTCACACCAGCCAGAATGGCTAAAATTAACAAGCCAGTAAGTGATAGGTGTTGGCGAAGATGTAGAGAAAGGGGAACCTTCCTAAACTGTTGGTGGGAATGCAAGCTGGTGCAGCCATTCTGGAAAACAGCATGGAGGTTCCTCAAAAAGTTGAAAATAGAGTTACCCTATGACCCAGAAATTGCACTACTGTGTATTTACCCTAAAGATACAAATGTCGTGATCCGAAGGGGCACGTGCAGCCAAATGTTTATAGCAACAATGTCCACAATAGCCAAACTATGGAAAAAGCCTAGATGTCCATCAACAGATGAATGGATAAAGAAGAAGTGGTATATGTATACGATGGAATACAATGCAGCCATAAAAAATGAAACCTTGCTATTTGCAACAACATAGATGGAACTAGAAAGTATTATGCTAAGCAAAATAAGTCAGTCAGAGAAAGACAGTTATCATATGATCTCTCTGATATGAGGAATTTGAGAGGCGAGGGGGGTCATGGAGGGCAGGAAGGGAAAAATTGAAACAAAATGGGATCAGGAGGAAGACAAGCCATAAGAGACTCTTAATCTCACAAAACAAACAGGGTTGCTGGGGGTTGGGAGGGTAGGGATAGGGTGGTTGGGTTACAATTGCCAGATCTATAAAACCTGAATAAATGTGAAGATATTTAATTGTACAGAGATTTCCTCAGATATCTCTAGGTTCCTTTCAATTTGAGGTATATAACATAACAAGGCTCTGAAATCTAGAATAAAATGAAAAGGTGGGTAGATAATTGAGTGATTATTTTGATAAAAATACAATTAAGATTAGAAAGAATAGGAATTCAAGGAAGAAGGGTCTTTAATTAACCTGGAGTTTATTTCTATAAATCTATTAGAAGAGTTTGCATCCAAGATAAAAGTGAGGTTTGTTGAAATCAATGCCACTCAGCAGCCCATCATGTGTGACTCATTGATGTCTGAGTTGCAAACTTAAAAATGAACCAAATGTAAAATAAGGGAAAGTATACATGCCCTCATCTCATCCTAGACACAGATGACAAGATTTCCCAGCCTCTGTAGTAGTTAGGCTGGGGACGAACCTATGGGTTGAATTCTGACTAATGGAATGTCAATGGGATTGATGTGGCCCCTCACAGCATCTGACACTTCAGGGCAGGTAGAAGAATACCATGGCTCTCTTAATCTTTCCTGTGGTGGCTGCAAGGTATAAAGTAGCCTTTGGGCTCCTGTCAGACTCATGTAAGAAAAACTTCTTTTGTATTCCTTCTAGATGTGAAGGCTTATTTGTGATTGTGCCTAGGATTGCTTACTCTAACAACAACCTTTTTATTTTTTTTAAGAACTTTATTTATTTGACAAAGAGAGAGAGAGAGAGTGCACAAGTAGGGGGGACACAGAGGAATGTGGAGAAGCAAACTCCTGCTAAACAGGGAGCCTGACTTGGGACTCCATCCCAGGACCCTGGGATCATGACCTGAGCTGAAGTCAGATGATTAACCAAACGAGCTACCCAGGCACCCCTAACAACCTTTCAAATATTTTATTTTTACTCTGTAATTAATTAATTAATTATCTTTTGATCCCCTTTACCAATTTCTCCAAACCTTTACCCCTACCTCTGGCAACTACCCATCTGTTCTCTTTCTCTGAGGTTTTTTTCTTTATAAGTGAGATCACATCATATTCACCTTTCTCTGTCTGACTTATTTCACTTAGGAGAATGCCCTTGAAGTCCCACCATGTTGTCACAAATGGCAAAATTTCACTCTTTGTGACGGTTGAATAGTATTTTACCATATATATGTATACATATGTGTGTATGTCTATTTATATATATTATCTATATATATCTTAGCTATTATAAATTGTGCTGCAATGGATTGGGGGGGGTGCATATATCTTTTCAAGTTAGTTTTTTCATTTTCTTTGGATAAATACCCAGAAGTTGAATGCTGGGTCATATGGAAGTTCTATTTTAATTTTTTGAGGAATCCACATAAGTTTTCTATAGTGGCTGTACCAATTTATATTTCCACCAGCAGTACATGAGAGTTCCCTTTTCTTCACATCTTTGTCAACTCTTCATATTTCTTATCTTTTTGCTAGTAACCATTAAAACAGGTGTGAAGTCATGTCTCATTGTGGTTTGGATTTGCATTTTCCTGATGATTAATGATGTTGATTATCTTTTCATGTACCTGTTGGCCATCTGTATGTTCTTCTTTGGGAAAAAAAATGTGGGGCTCCTGGATGGCTCAGCAGGTTAAAGCCTCTGCCTTCAGCTCAGGTCATGATCTCAGGGTCCTGGGATCAAGCCCCACATCGGGCTCTCTGCTCAGCTGGGAGCCTGCTTCCTCCCCTCTCTCTCTGCCTACTTGTGATATCTCTCTTTCTGTCAAATAAATGAATAAAATCTTAAAAAAAAAGAAAAAAGAAAAAAAGTCTATCCAGATCTTCTATCCATTTTTTTAAGCAGACTATTTTGTTTGCTATTAGTTGTAGGAGTTCCTTATGTATTTTGGATATTATTCCCTTGTCAGATACATGATTTGCAAACACTTTCTCCCATTTAGTATGTTGCCTTTTAATTTTGTTGAAGGTTTCCTTTGTTGTGCAGAGCTTTTTAGTTTGATATAGGCTCACTAGTTTATTTTCACTTTTTTTGTTTTTTTTTCCTTTTTGTGTCCGTCGGATTAGATTAAAAAAAAAAAATTACTGCCAAGACCTATGTCAAAGAGTATATGCCCTGTGTTTTCTTTTAGGGGTTTTATGGTTCAGGTCTTATGTTCAAGTAGTTAAACCATTTTGAGTTGATTTTTGTGTCTGCTTATTTTTTTTTTTAAGGACTTAGGCGCCACGCCCGACATGGGGCTTGAACTCATGACCCTTAGGTTGAGAGTCACATGTTCTACTCACTGAGCCAGCAAGGCACCCTTAAGTTGATTTTTGTGTATGCTGTAAGTGGTCCAGTTCCATTCTTTTGCATGTGGCTGCCCATTTTCCTGAGACTATTTACTGAAGAGAATGTCCTTCCCTTATTATATTGTCTTGGCTCCTTTGTTATAAATTAATTGGCCATACATGCATAGGTTTATTTCTAGACTCTCTATTCTGTTCTATTGATCTATGTGTCTGTTTTAATGCCAATACCATGCCATTTTAATTTCTATAGTTTCATAATATAGTGTGAAATCAGAAAGTATGATGTCCCCACCTTTGTTCTTCTTTTTCAAGATTGCTTTGGCTATTTGGCACTTTTTGTGGTTCTTCACAAAATTTAAGATTGCTTGTTCTACTTCTGTGGAAAATACCATTGGAATTTTGATAGGGTTTGCAGTTAATCTATAGGTTTTTTGGGGCAATATGGGCATTTTAACAATATTAATTCTTCTAATCTATTTGTATCTTCAATTTCATTCCTTAATGTCCTGTAGTTTTCAGTATATGTCTTACCTGTACTAATATTCCTTAATAAATATTCTTGTGCTTAAAGTAAGAATCATAACAGCCATTCATAATTAACTTCATCAATGGAGACTTGTTTCACTTATTTTAAAAAATAAACTGTTTTTTTCATTTTAATTGTCATATATTGTTTCCTTAATGACTCAAATTTTCATTTAATCATAATAATAATAATAATAATAAATATAATAATAATTATATTATAATAATTATTTTAACAAAATCATTTTGTTATTATTAGTAGTAGCTGACAGTTATGAAGTGTTGCTTATGTGCCAGGCACTATGGTGAATGCTTTACATATATCATGCCATTTTAATTTAGAAAATTCTGTGATATGACGTTATAATCCTGAAGTTCAAAAAGCTTAACTTATTTAAGGCATCCCAGTTGTGAATTTAGGTCTAACTGCTCCCCCAAATTCATGTCTTTTATCATTATACAATTAACATCTTAATTTTTTCCCTGTATATGAGTGTATATTAGTTTGGTTTGCTGCTAACCGCCATCGTCAATCTTTTAGACAGAGGTTTATTTATCCCACAAAAAATTTGTGAGAATCCTGTTCTTTTCTTTTTTTAAATATTCTTTTTTCAAATTTAAATCCAATCAATTAACATATAATGCATTATTGCTTTCAGAGGTTAAGGTCAGTGATTCATCAGTCTTATATAATACGTAGTGCTCATTACATCATGTACCCTTTTTAATGTCCAGCACCCAGTTACCCCATCCCCCACGCCTCTCCCTTCCAGCAGCCCTGTTTCTTTCCTATGATTAAGAGTCTCTTATGGTTTGTCTTCCGCTCTGTTTTTATCATTTAATTTTTCCTCTCTTCCCCTATGATCTTCTGTTTTGTTTCTTAAATTCCAAATATGAATGAAATTATTTAATTTTCTTTTTCTGATTGACTTCTTTTGCTTACCATAATACCCTCTAATTCTACCCACATCATCTAAAATGGCAGGATTTCATATATTTTTTTTTTATGTCTGAGTGGTATTCCATTGTATATACCACATCTTCTTTATCCATTCATCTATTGATGGACATCTGGTCTCTTTCCATAGTTTGGCTATTGTTGACATTGCTGCTATAAACACTGGGGTTTCATCATTACATTTGTATTTTGGGAATAAATACCCAGATCATTACATTTGTATTTTGGGAGTAAATACCCAGTAGCTCAATAGCTGAATCCTAGGGTAACACTATTTTCAACTTTGGGAGGCACCTCCATACTGTTTTTCAGAGTGGCTACACAAGCTTGAATTCCCACCAGAAAGGTAAGAGAGTACCCCTTTCTCCATAATCTCTCCAACATCTGTTGTTTCCTACTTGTTAATTTTAGCCATTCCGAGTTGTGTGAGGTGGTATCCCATTGAGGTTTTGATTTGTATTTCTCTGATGCCCAGTGATGTGGGGCATTTTGTCACGTGCCTTTTGAGCATTTGGATGTCTTCTTTGGAGAAATGTCTGTTTCTTCTGTCCATTTGTTGATTGGATTATTTGTTCTTTGGGTGTTGAGTTTGATAAGTTCTTTATAGATTTTGGATACTAGCCCTTTATCTGATAAGACATTTGCAAATATATTCTCCCATTCTTTCAGCTGACTTTTGGTTTTGTTGGCTATTTCCTTTGCTGCGCAAAAGCTTTTTTATCTTGATGGAGTCCTAATAGTTCATTTTTGCCTTTGTTTCCCTTGCCTTTGGAGACATGTCTAGCAAGCAGTTGCCATGGCCGAGGTCACCATGGTTGCTGCCTGTGTTCTCTTCTAGGATTTTGATAGATTCCTGTCTCACATTTAGGTATTTCATCCATTTTGAGTCTATTTTTGTGTATGGTTTGAGGAAATGGTCCAATTTCTTATGCATGTGGCTGCCCAATTTCCCCAACACCATTGCTATTCTTTTTCTTTAAACAGTGGTTGAAGTTAGCAGCTCAGTGATTCAGCATCACTGTGACTTCCCTATTCACCTGCTCTGACTTTGGAAATGTAATTTCTCTGCAACTGTAGTTATACAGTCCAGCCCCCCTTTTTTTCTTTTGAAGC
The DNA here is from genome assembly GCA_002007465.1 of Ailurus styani. Lineage (NCBI taxonomy): Eukaryota > Metazoa > Chordata > Mammalia > Carnivora > Ailuridae > Ailurus > Ailurus styani. The sequence continues at coordinate 1,583,972 of LNAC01000264.1, forward strand.
TGCTTCTGACAACTCATTTCCTCAGAAATAAAGTTGATGCATTTACTCCAATTTGTCACTGATTTCATGTTTCTTTTTCAAATTTGTATCTCATACAGCATATCAGGGTCTTTCATTCTGCCCCCTCTATTTGTTCACCCTGAAACTTGTTTCTTCTGCTCATGAACACTTGGTCTTCTACAGTTTTAATAAAAAGTGTCTATAATGTTTGCTGACAAACCTCCAGGATCTGAGTCACTGGCCTGAGTACTTTCTTCACTTGCTGGTCTTGTGGATATCCACTAATTGTGCCACCGCTTGCACAGAGACTGCATCATGGAATTAGACAATTTGTGCTAATGATTCTGAGCCTGTAACTATCTTTCACACTCATAAAATAATCTTCCCATTTAGCACTTTTTCATAGATTTATCCTCATGTGGCACATCTTTAGCTAAACCACATTAATCAACCAAATCTGAAGTTCTCCTTAAAATGCCATAGTGTGTTTTCTAATCTAATCCATTTTGCTAATAAATATTCTTCAGAAAAGATGGCACTTAGGGTTTTAGATATTTTTCATTATTCTAAATTTAAATAATAGTTAGACCTGTCCATCAATCTTCAGATACAAAAAATAAAAATGGCATCTAGTGTCAATCCTACATGTGTCTTGAAAGAAAACCATTGATTAGGATGTCAAAACCTAGTTAATTCCTAATTTGAGTCATTAAGGAAACAATATATGACAATTAGTTCATCCCAGTTTACATGACCAGATGACCAAATCTCCATGGATTAAAATAATAAAACAGATTTCAGGACAAAAATGTTATGTGAGAGGAAGTACTTAAATGTCTACTATGTGAGATGTAGTGCTGATGATCAGTGATAACTCCCCTGATATCCAACAGAGACTAAAGCTTAAAACTATACTTTTCAAACTCTGTTCCCAACAGTTTAGCTATTAGAATACAGCAACGTGAGTTAGCATAAGAGATGTGGATGATAAAAAAGAAGATAAGTCACAACTTTTGGTAGTATCTATGGGTACATAAATGAGCATCAGCAGATGGCAGATATGGGGTCTTGTTCATGACTTTCAAGCACCCTCCAGTGAATTACCTACTTCTGTAGTTCTAGCAGTTTGGGATTTTCTAAAAAAATATTTGTAACTCTTACCTTAGGCATTTCCAACAGTTTTATAAATTACTGTCACCCTGTATTAACATTTTTTATTCAAAGTATTTAAAATGCTTTTCAAATATATATACAGAACTCTGGCTGACACATTTATTAGCACCTTCACTTGAGTAACCTATTGTATACTTGACTGGTAACTTTAAGTATGCTCCCAAAAGAATGGATCTGTTAAGTTTTGTGTGCATGGGGACATTTTGAAAAGGCAGGGACAAGGCTTCACAGAAGCAACAGAATAAACATACAAGGCAAATAGGAGAGAGAGGGTCGCGGAGGAATATGGAGGCACTTAAAAGTGGTGAGAGACATAATAAAGACAATGCTTACATTCCAACACTCCAGATTTTAGTCTGGTGAGGGACAAATGGCAGGTGTACTCCAAGGATTTCTATTAAAGCCTACTTACAATAATCAATGGCAGAAGAGCCAAGTTAAGGATTGATATTACAAACATAGAATAGTTTCTATTCTGACATAACAAACTGAATATAGAACATGTTATATAACTTGACATTAAAGAGTGACTCTTCTTTAACTATTCAATAGATAACAGAACTGCATTCATTGAAATTACATTTTGGCAAACGCTGAGACATCCTCGTTAACCATTATGTATGGTTAAATGTCACTGTACAGCAATCTGAGAAATAACATTCTTAGCTCACTTGAACTCTCTACAATTCTAAGACTTGACCTTTTCTAGAATAACTAAATAAAATTTATCATGTAGTATTTGATTATAAAAGTCTAATTAAAGACTGTTGAAAAACATTCAATTCATAAATTGTGCAATTGTGGCTTTAGACATTCAAGTTTTTACAAGTACAATATCCCACTGAGTACCCAGGATATTTAACAGTGAGCCTGGAAATGTCACCTCTTAGAAGGTATTATATATATATATATACACATGTGCGTACACATACATATGTGTGTGTGTATATGTGTGTATGAGGGAACAGGTATGGAAACATTTCTTGGAAAAGGGCATGAGGGAAATTTCTGAGTGGTAAAAGGTTGTATATCTTGACAGGGATATGGTATCTGTTTGTTGAAACTCATTGAACTATGCTTTTAAAATTATGAATTTTGCTTTTCATTTCAGGTTCATTTTACCAAAAACAAATAAATAAGGAAAAAAATAATCTTAACAAATATTGATTCTAGTTAGTAGGACTACTTTTTGGTGGTGGTCTTTATTAACAATTCTGAAACTATTTCTATGTATTGAGGCTTATGGAAATGAATAAATTCACTAAGAATGGGAATCAGAGTTACCACTACCAAGCACGACACTTATAAATATGAAGATAGGAATTTACAGTGTTTTTGTATGAACACACACTATATATTTAAATGTATATATATTTGCAAATTTTGAATATATATGTATATATATACACACATTCATACATCTACATATTCTAATATGTGTGCATAGATAATAGATACAACAATAAAAGCATAGGTTGCATATGTAAACATATTCCCTAGTCCTCTCACCTCAGAGAGCTTAGATACATGAACCCTCATAGTACCCAAATCTTTATAAACAATATTCTCCATGGAGAGAAATCTCAGCTTCTGAAGAAAAGGCTGAAGGATGAGCCAGGGACATCTTTTACTTCTAGAATGAAAAGACATGCTCAGAAAATGACAGGGTAAAAAGCATACAGATTACAGAATTCCACCAGCTGAATGTGGGACAATTAGAACACACAAGTAAATAATAACAGTAGTGGAAAATAACCAACTAAATAAAATGTAAATCCACTAGTCCATGCTGATGTAAATAAATAAAGTGAATAAATAAATATGTAAATGGAAAAGGAAAAACACTTTCTTTTAGTAGAACACCAACACCAACTAATAAATACAGAAGACATGATGAATTTAGGAAATTAGCAATGTATGTGAAAATAGTGGGTGAAAATTTGATGAGAACTGGGCATTTATATGGTATTGTCTCATAACTCTCTTGTTCATTATAAAGTGAAAAATAACCGCTCTAGTAGAGAAACTGACAGACATCACCATAGTCTAGTGATCAATGTTAATGTTACTAAAATCAAGACAAGCTGTCATCATGCACCTTACATATAATGCACTGAGGATATAACTGTACTTGTTTGGCATTCCCGACACTCCCACACTAACCCCACACCTCAAAACCTCATAAACTAAAACTAATAATGGGAAAATGATAGATTAATCCAAACTGAAGGACATTCTACACAACAATTGAAATTACTGGCTTCTATTTTTCAAAAATGCCAAAGTTAAGAAAGACAAAGCATAGCTGAAGTACAGTGTAACATTAAAGATTAAGAAGAGACATTGTAATAAATGTAATGCATTATCCCTGGTTAGATGGATAGGAAAAAGTGACTACAGAAGGCACTTTTGGGGACAATTGATAAAATTTGAATATGAACTGCATTTGAGTCAGGGAAACATAATATGAGAGAGTAAAGGGAAGCAGAGAGATAAATAAGGCAACTGTAGCATAATATAAACCATTGGCAAATCTGAATTAAGGGTGTATAAGCAACTTTTCTATAAGCTTAAAGCTGTGAAAAATAATAACGCATATAAAAGGTATAATTTTATTTTAAGATTTTATTTATTTATTTGACAGAGAGACAGAGAGCACAACTAAGCAGAATGGCAGGCAGAGGAAGAGAGAGAGAGAGAAGCAGGCTCTCCGTTGAGAAGGGAGCCTGATGTGGGGCTCAATCCCAGAACCCTGGAATCATGACCTGAGCCAAAGGCAGCCACTTAACCAACTGAGCCACCCAGTTCCCCCTAAAAGATATAATTTTAAATGTAACTAAGATTAATCAAATGCCTAGAAATAACATAAATAAAATAAATATTTAAAAGTCCAATATCTCTGTACCACATAGAAGAAGCAGTTAGAAAAACGCCTGGGCTACATGGGAAGGAGATTTAATTACTCATATCAGTACACGTGCTAGAGGGCAGAGATCTTTAGGAGACTTCTCCAAGAACAAAAGACCTGGCAGGCACCATTTCCCTCCCCTGTCCAGCCCAGATAGATGGATACCTGCTGGAACTAGTGCAAAAACTCTCCACCTAGCTTGCTAACAACATGCCCTGCCAGCACATTCTCAGCCCAATCACTCCAACCTACCCTTGGCAGGAGTTCTCTAGAGCAACTGAAGGTCTGCTCCCACAGCAGACTGGTGCAAACCTTGGTAACACTGCATGTTCTGTCCCTTAGTTCTCCGGTGGTCAAACCCCATCCAACCCACCCTTGGCAGGAGTCCATCCAAAGCAGTGTCATAAGTCTGACAGTGTGCAAGTAACCCCCCCTGGGGCAGCACAACCCCAAAGTGACTTCTGCTCTGGGAAGAGGGGAAGATAACTACACATGCCAGTTTCACTGCTGGGGGCAATATCTGGTCTGCCTGGAGGCCCTGCCCACCAAAGAAAGCCTCTCAAGACACAACACAGGGAGAGCACCCTGCAGTCTGATGTGACCACAGTTCTGTTAGATGCCTGAGCTGACTCAAACCAAGTCCAAGGTGGCCCTGGAATGGCCCAATAACAACATAGACACCAAACCCTGCCTGCAATAGGCAAAGATAGCCATGCAGATGAATGGACTGAAGGCAAATACAACTCAGTCACAATAGTAGGGAACATACAGAACACACAGAAGACACCCCTGAGGCACTAGGTTCTGGTGAAGAGGGGACATTGAACTTCAGGACACTCTAGGGCCCCTTCTTCATAAGGTCACTACCTCAAGAACAGGCGATATAGCTGACTCTCCTAACACAGAAACAGACATAAAAAGTTAGATAGATTAGATGAAGAGTACCCAGAGACAACATCAAGCATAATAACATTTGCATTATAGGGGTCCAAGAGGAAGAAAAAGAGAGAAAAGAAGGCAGAAAAATTATTAGAAGATATAATAGCTGAACATTTCCCAAATGTGGGAAGAAACCAGACATGCAGATCCAGGAGACACAGAGAGGCCCACCAAAAAATCAACCCAAGTAGGTCCACACCAAGACACGTAATAATTAAACTGGCAAAAAGTAGTAATAAAGGGAGAATTTTAAAAACAGCAAAAGGAAACAGTTACATACACAGGAAACCCCGTAAGGCTATCAGCTGATTTTTCAGCAGAAACCTTGCAGGCTGAAAGAGAGTGGCATGATATATTCAAAGTGCTGGAAGGAAAAAACAAAAACAAAGAAACAAACAAAAAAACCTGCAGCCAGAAATGCTCTATCCAGCAATGCTATTATTCAGAATAAAAGGAGAGATAGAGTTTCCCAGGCAAATGAAAGTTAAAGGAATCCATCATCACTAAAACAACATTTCAAGAAATGTTAAAGGGAGCTCTGAGTGTAAAGGAAAGACCATAAACAGGAGTAAGAAAAGTAGAATGCATAAAAGCAGTACCTCAAGTGTATATATCAAAATCCATCAAGGGATTCACAGAATAAAAGGATATAAAGTATGACACCACTTACATAAAATGTGGGGGGAAAGAGGAGTAAAATTACAGTACTTTTAGAATGGGCTCAAGTGGCCATGATGATATGGTTAATTAATCTGTGACATAGGAGGCAAGAATATCAATAAGAAAAAGACAGCCTCTTCAACTAATGTGGTGGGAAAACTGGAGAGCTATATGCAAAAGAATGAAATTGGACCACTTTCTCATACCATACAGAAAAGTAAACTCAAAATAAAGACTTAAATATGAAACTTGAAAACATAAAAATCCTAGAAAAGAGCACAGACAGTAATTTCTGTGACAACGGCTGTAGCAACGTTTTCCTAGATATGTCTCCTGAAGCAAGGGAAACAAAAACAAAAATAAACTATTGGGACTACATCAAAATAAAAAGTCTCTGCATAGCAAAGGAAAAAAATAATAATAAGCTAAAAGACAATCTATTTAATGGGAGATGTTTGTAAATGACATATCTGATAAAGGCTTAGTACCCAAAATATAAAGAACTTGTATAAAACTCAACATCAAAAATTCCCACAGTGATCCAATTTAAAATGTGTGGAAGACAAGAACAGATATTTCTCCAAAGAAAACATACAGATAGCCAAGAGATGCATGAAAAGATGCTCAATATCACTCATCATTAGGGAACTGCCAATCAAATACACAGTGAGATATCACCTCAAACCTTTCAGAATGGATAGACACAAAAACACAAAAAAACACGTGTTGATGAGGATGTGGAGATAATGGAAACAGTGCAGTATTGGTGGGAATGCAAGCTGGTGCAGCTACTCTGGAAAACAGTATGGCAGTTCCTCAAGAAATTAAAAATAGAATTACCAAATAATTCAGAAATTCTACAACTGGGTTTTTACCCTCAAATATGGAAAAAAATAATTTGAAAAGATATATGCACCCCTACGTTTGCTGCAGCATTATTTATAATACTCAAATTATGGAATCAGCCCAAGTAATTGTCCGCAGATAGATGAGTGGATGAAGAAGAATTGGTACATATATACTATGAAAAATTACACAACCATAAAAAAAAATGAAATCTTGCCATTTGCAACAACATGGATGGATCTAGAAGGTATAAGGCTAAGCAAAATAAGCTAGTCAGAGAAAGACAAAACTGTATGATTTCACTTATGTGGCATTTAAAAAATAAAATAAATGTGGAAAGAAAAAAAAGGCAAAACAACAAAAACAGGTTCTTGATTATAGAGAACTGGTGGTTACCAGAGGTGAAGAGGTAGGGGAATGATTTAAATAGGTGATGAGGATTAAGAGTACACTTATCTTGATGAGTGCTGAGTAATGTTTAGAATTGTTGAGTCACTGTATCATACATATGAAACTAATATAACATTATGTTAATTATAATAGATTTTTAAAAATAAAAAAATAAAAGTCTAGTATCTCTGTACATTACTGAAACTTTTAAAAATTCCTACATAGATTGGAAAACTCTATAGTGTAATGTGTCAAGGCTCTCCTAATTTTCCTACATGTTCAATTAAGTTCAAATTTTGGTTTTGAACAAATGAACAGAATGATGTAAGAATTATATGAAATAATGTGTTGAGAAGAACTATACAGCTTTAGAATACCAAAATTTGGAGAAATTATGTTACAATACTAACTCAAAATCTACAGTTTTGATTACAGTGTTGGGTTAGTGAAAGAAAAGACAGGCTAATGGAATAAAAAGTTGAATAAATAGACCCATACATATATGGTCATCTGATGACAAGAATAGCATTATAATGCAGAGTGATATATGATTTTTTAAAACAGCAACAATATATCATTCAGTATTGCAACAGAAAGAAATGAACCTCAATCCCTACTTCACACCATACAAATCCATTCTAGATAGACTTGAGAGCTAAATGTCAAACTTCTGCCAGATAACACAGAGGAATACTCTATGACTTTAGAGTAGCAAAGCTTTATAAACATCTCACAGAATAAGTATACATATAAGACAATAATGAAACATTTGACATCGTTAAAATGAAGAACATCTCTATATCATAATATATCATTAAGGGTATGAAAAGCAAACTACAGTGTGGGAAAGATATCAGTAGTCCATATTTCTGAGAAAGGACTCATATCCATGATATATAAAGACTCATAAATTGATTTAAAGACAGTATAATAGACAAATGAAAAAAAAAACCAAACTAAATGGGAGCTTCCAAAAGAACATTTTCTAAAAACCAGGAAAAATATGAAAAGATTCACAATATTAACAGTGGTGAGGGAAATGTAAACTAAATCCAGAGCTGAGATATGATTAGCCATAATCAGAATGGGGAAAAATCAACCTGTTGACACTAAGAAGTATTCACAAGTATTGGACCAATGGGGATTATTATCCCTTACTAGAAGGGCTTGTATTGAAAAAAACAGTTGACTCTTTGCCGAACAGTCAGTATGTACAAAAACTAAACATACACATTGCCTTTGATCTGAAAGTTTTTCTTCCTTGCATATATTCTACAGAAATACATACAATTGTGCACCAAAAATCTTGAATAAGAACATTAATTATTAATAGCTCCAAATGAAAAATATTATTAAATATAAGATGAAAAAATAAATGTTGATATAGTCCTATAATAATAAAATATTATATAGCAGTTTAGAAACAACTTAATTTGCTTCCTTACTCTTTATTTTATGAATTTTCATTAATGACCCCTGTATACTGGGCTCCTAGATTTTTTTAAGTCCGATATACTCTACCCAAATCTCTGCTGATCATGATGATCTGCCACTGTTTTGCTGCTTAGTAACATTCCAGATTTGGAGACTGTGATGAGGAAATTGGTGTTGGGAATAGAAAAAGAAAAAAAAATAGCACTTAGGATTAATAAGTGACTGTATTTTAAAAAATTTAAGAAGACATGGTAGGTAGATTGATTATTGTTCATAGTCATTAATTATGACGAAACTTATAACTTAATGTTTTAAGTAAGATTTAGTGTACTATTTGTTCATTGATGGCAGCCATTATCCTGTTAGTGTCATCTTACAAGAAACTGATTCATTCATTTTCTGTATATTCACAAGCATTCATTCAATGCTGATTTTTTTTAAAGATTTTATTTATTTATTTGACAGAGAGATTACAAGTAGGCAGAGAGGCAGGCAGAGAGAGGAGGAAACAAGCTCCCTGCTGAGCAGAGAGGCTTGATCCCAGGACCCCGAGATCATGACCTGAGCCGAAGGCAGAGGCTTTAACCCACTGAGCCACCCAGGCGCCCCCAATGCAGAAATTTTCTACTTCAGTTTATCCTAAACAGAACCACCAGGATGATTCTGTGAAAATGTAAAGTAAGTCCCATCAATTCTGTGTTCAAAACTCTTTTAAGGTTTTTCCTCTGACTCAGAGCAGGAGTCTAAGTCATTATTTTTGTTCTTCATGGCCCTGCCCATCCTGGCCTTCTTATGTCTCTGTCTCCTACTACTCTGTCCGTAATTAACTCAACACCAGCCAAACCAGATTTCTTTTTCTTCCCTTAAATACAGAATAGCAAATGTTGGTATCTGCTCTTTATTCTATTTGGTATATACTTTCTTGTCATCTTTCAGGTCTTTGTACAAATAATACCTTTGCCAGGGAAGAACTTTTTCTGATACTAATTTCCCTGATCATACTCCTGACACTATTTGTATTCACATCTTTATTTTACTCTAAAAATAAATGTTTGTTACCTACTAATTTCAATTAGAATGGAGGTTTCTGAAGAAGGATTTCTTTCTTTCTGTTTTTGTTTTTTTGTTTGTTTGTTTGTTTTGTTTTTGCTTTGTCCAATGTTGTATTCCCAGGACTTTGAAGAGTGTCTGGAATACAGTAGATTATAATAAGCTATTTGTAAGTGAATGAATGGGAATAAAGCCTGTGTGACAAAGAGAGCCATGTTTGGACACATAGGGGATAATCATGGTCATGCTGTCTTAGAGGAGATGAGAGGATGGGGATGAAAGCAGAGAGACTCACTTCTGGTGCCAGCATCATTTTATTAAATAAAAGGAAAATGGGAGACAGGATTCCAAAGGTAGGAAGTAGGTCTGTCAATCTGGAATGGAAAAACAAGGGAGTATTTCTTGGCTGCCATTTCTTAGGAAGGTGTCTGGCAAGTTCATTCAGCTGTAAAGTTTTAGAAATCATAGCCTTTCTATTTGAAAGTCAAGAGGCATGTAATAAGAAGTGGGAGAAATTAAAAGCAGGGGGAAAGGTGAAAACATATAATGACAGCATGAAGGAGAGAAAGTATTTCAGATCACAGTGAGGCAAACCTGTAACTATACTGCAGAGAAATTTGCCCTGGGATCCCGCAGTAGAACTTACAGAAGAAAAGGAAAGAAATAAAACTTTTCTAAAATTGTATTATATAGAACTTATTAATTCTGCAGTGAATTTTAGATGTTATACGCTTTTTTAAAGATTTTATTCATTTGAGAGAGAGGGTGTGCACACATGCAAGAGCACAACTGCTTGAGCACAAGCAGGGGGAGAAGCAGAGGGAAAGGGAGAAGCAGACTCCCCACTGAGCAGGGAGCCCCACACATGGTCCCAAAATCATGACCTGAGCTGAAGGCAGATGATCAACTGACTGAGTTACCCAGGCTCCCCTGTTACACACTTCTTTAAGAGTCTTGAGACAGCTTATACACTTTGATACCCTGAAATCAGAATATTTAGGTAAACAAAATAAGAAAAGCGGAGAAAGTACTGCTACCAGGAAATCTGTACTGAGTTGATGCCTTCAGGTACTGACATTAGCTCTGGTTTTTCTGGAACTTACAACACAAGGATAAGTAAGTTGAATTAGAAGGAAGAGGAGGGGGAGGGAGGAACTTACAAATTCATTTCAAGAAATAAGCATTTGATCCTGAAATTGAATTCAAAGAGGAATTTATTATGGAGGCACTTGCATTTCAGGTGTTGGGGAAAAAATAAGCAATGACAAGTTGCGGGCTTCAGAATAAACAGCTCAAATGAACATCTGAACATTTCTTTAGCCACTTTCACTGTTTGTGTGTTGGGTATACTCTAAATCTTAACTCAGCAAAGGCATTATTTTTGAGCACCTGAGATAATATGGTCCAAGCATTTTGGTTTGTGATGTCTTAATATAAGAACAGACCTCAGGGAATCTGGAGAAAAAGTTAATTAAAATGTTTATTTGACAGATTCTCAAATATCACATTTAAAATGGCCTTTGGCAGAATTTCTCATTATGTTGTGAAACTTTAAGATCTAGACATGTGGAATTGCCTGGATCAGTCTACTTCTTTCTAGATGTGGCCAAAAACAGCAAAATTTATCCTTGGAAGGAAATATAAAACATGGTTAAACAACTGAAGCAGGAATTTGCTTGAAATCATGGAGAACACCTCCATTTAATGTAAAATTGACAGATTTATTATAAATATTTTCTAATTTAATTGAAATAGAACCACATTCTTTTTAAGATGGACTTTCTATCAGGTGTTAACTGAAATAGGAAAAGATGTTAGGGTTTGAAAGAATTCTTGAGACATCTTTGGTGCAAAAAGGTGCTTTTATTAAAGCATGGGGATAGAACCCATGGGCAGAAAGAGTAGCACCAGGGTCATGAGGAGTGGCCCATTATACACTTTCGGGGATGGGGGGGCAGTTAAGGATAGCATCGGTCTCTAAGGAATTTTGTAACAAGGTTCCCAGAACCTTGCAGGGCTAGCTATTGTTGGGAAAAGGTCAGTTATAACTGTCTAATAAAACCTGTGTCATGAGACCCTTCAGATGAATATCAGTGGGTCATATGCTTGGGGGATGATTGGCAACATGTATCTAGGAGGGTAGAGATAAAAGAAGTTTCCAAAGGAATTTTTATATGTTAAAGTAGATTTAAAAGATCCTGGGAGTTGGGCTAAGATTACCTGTTGCCTTTAGGAAAGTATTAACATGGAGGCAGCTGAGTCCCTAGAGGAATGTCATTCTTCCTATTTTCAAGAACTTGTTGGGCGCCTGAGTGGCTCAGTGGGTTAAAGCCTCTGCCTTTGGCTCAGGTCGTTTTCTCAGGGTCCTGGGATTGAGGCCTGTATCGGGCTCCCTGCTCAGCGGGGAGCCTGCTTCCTCCTCTCTCTCTCTCTCTCTCTCTGCCTACTTGTGATCTCTCTGTCAAAATAAATAAAATAAAATCTTTAAAAAAAAAACTTGTCAGTGAGCTATAAGTAGTAAGGAAGTTTAAATAATTTTCCTTCTGCCTTTGTTTCCCACATCATTAGCTGTGAGTTAAATGAAAACAGACCTATTTACTGACTATCTCCCACATATCAAAATCTTTCTGTATATTCTCTCATTCTACCATTGGAGTCATGTAAGGTAGACAAGACTCTGCCTTTTCCTTTTTTCAATTGAGGAAATGGAGGAATATAAAGGAAAATAGTTCGACGAAAGTCACAAGGTTAATGGAAGGGCCAGATACAGAACACAAACATGGTTTTAACCCTACAATGTAGCTTCAACTTGTTGAATAGAAAGATTTCTGAGTAGAGCTATTTAGTATTATACATATTACTGAGGGACACATTTACAAAATGTAATGATTCTATTTTAGTGTAATTGATAATAAATTGTTTTTGACAGTAATTACTTAAGTGTTTCAGAGATTTCTTCATTCTCTCCCATTTATAAACAATAAAACTATCTTAACAGCATGGGAAAAGGTGTTTTTTCTTGTTTGGTATATCTGGGGTACATGCATTCAAAAATTAATAGCTTTTTAAAGTTGTCTCAAATGTGCTTTTTGAAAGGTTGGGCTAGAACATGGTCCTTTCAGGTGTAAATATCACTTAATGTAAGATCTACTAAGTCTTTAGTCAACTTGGATTTTAGTAGACTAGGTTTGAGGAAGTATTAATATCACAGGAACTATATCTAGAGTCTAACTTTCTATCGTCACAAAATTGATAATGAATGCTGTGAGAATTCTTTTAATCTAATGGGAGAATGGCAAGTATTTATCTCTGAAAATTAGATCACGTTGTAACTTTTAAAAGAAACTGCTCCTGGGGGCTATCGCGTCAATTAGGGTAAGCAGTTTCTTCAACTCATGAAGATTAAGTGTACCTTTCACAATTTAGTCAAAAGTAATCCAGTTCTCCAGGGGCTACAGAAATTCAGCTATCAGAGATCAGATATTCTTGAGGGAATAAAATCACTAGATCTTATTAAAAGAACCCAGGATCCTAAAAGTAAAAAGGAATCTTATTAGAGCTGTATTTTTGAGTGAATGTTCTCTCCAGTTTTCAATGGAATATCAATTTCAATAGGATTCTTCTTTCCAAGGAAATATTCTTGCCAAAATTAGAATCTTCAATAGGTAACACAAATTCCCCCACTGAGATTCATTATAATCATAATCAAGGTCTCATCCTTGTTTTTAAAACCCAGTATTATTTGATTTTATCAAGTCTTCAGCTGCCTGCAAGAGAGTTTCATTTGAGGTGTTGTTCCTGTAACTTTGCCAGGAATTAACCTCCAGGAAATATTCATCATATCAATTCCATAGACTGTCAAGTCAGCTGGGAGTAGTCAAGGTTACTTTCATATTGCCTAATATCTGTTGATAGGAAGCATTTTTTTTTCTCCAGAAGAGAAAATGAATAGCATTGCACATTCTTTTGTCCTTTGGCAGTTAACACTGAAACTGATAAATTACTTTCTCCATATAGAAAAACATTTCCCTATAAACCAATGATTATAGTTCAGATATATTATATATAATATATTTAAAAATAATAACATTGAGGATAAGAATGAAATTTGTATTGCTGGTTAGATTTTTCTAAATGAAATATTTCAAATAGAAAAGTGGAGAGAATAGAACACATATGCCAAGAAATTTTAACAAATGTGAACAATTAAGTATCTGGTTCAGTTTTTTTTCCCCGCCAATTATTTATTTATTTTGGAATTTGTATTTTTTATTTTATTTTATTCTTTCAGTGATCCAAGATTCATTGTTTATGCACCATACCCAGTGCTCCATGCAATATGTGCCCTCCTTAATACCCACCACCAGACTCACCCACCCCCCATCCCCTCACCCCCAGTTATTCTTTAATAAACCACTCAGATACAGGTCAAGCCCTCTTTTTACTCCACACTGCTGACATTTCTCTCCTTTCCCACATTTTTAAAATTCTTTCAAATTGTTCTATTAGTATATTTTCTTATGTAGCTCCCTAGGAGCTTTTAATATTTAAATCATGATATTAAATTCAGCTGGGTTTTATGTTTGTGGTAGTTACCTGAGCATAGGTGGTTGTATTGAAGAATCATGAGCAACTCCAACATTTTTGCTTTTACTAGAGGCACTGGGGGCTCTGCCAGGGAGTGAGATTTTGACTCATTTGAGGAGACTTCTTAATTTCTTTGATCCCCCCCATCGTATTCCTGAACAGTGGGCAAAATTCCTGTTGTTTTCTAAAGCCTGTTGTTTTAAATTTATTGTGAATAAATTTTCTCCCTCAATCTTCACAGATTGTGGCGGTAAGAATGAACATCTAGGACAACTGAACTGACAGTATAAGGAGCTTCCAAGAACTGCTCTGTGGGAAAACAACCACACGGATTAGTAAGTTTTGTCTAGACGCCGACCTGGTGTATCCTCTTATCATGTAAGTGGCCCATATGTACCAGGTAGACCTATAATATACTATGATAAAGGAGATTCAGATAAGGATATTTTAAAAAAAGGAAAAGTGAATCACCTAATTTTGTTCCAAGAATGAAGAAAATTAATTCTGCCATTTAACAAACTATTCTTTTTTAAAAACATATACATTTATGAATGTAAAATAGGGTACGTTTTTTGTTATATAATCATGACTTTACTTTGGCATTCTTTGTTCCTAAGTCATTCTTTGGTGGTAACTTATTTCTCTGGAAGACATCATGCACTTCCCTGCACATCTAAATTACAACTGCTTAGACACAAAGCAGAATTGGCTTGATGTTCTTTTAAATGGCAACCTGGTACAGAACCAATTTAATCAAGTTGATTGAATAGGACTACAAATAATCAGAGTGTAAAATATAAACCATAAGAAATATGGCTTGCAATTGAAAACGCTCTGTCATCTTCTCCAAATATTATAGCAGCCGAATTACAAAAGAATAGATTTTAAAAAAATAACAAGTTGCACATTTGTCATCTAAATTAAATATGTTCTAAGAGATCTCATGCAAATTTCTAAGTTTATTCTGTGCATATAAACTCATTTTAGATGGAAGACATCTAGTTGCTTTGATATATCACTATAATCATAAAAGCACAAAAGTTAATATTTAAAGTACATGGCAGTAAATTTTGAAAAACACAAATAAAAATATTATATTACAGAAGGGGAAGTAGTGAGAAGCCAATGTTGACATCTTAACCTCATGGGGGCATTCACTGCAGTATCATTAAGATTAGTGTAAGAATGGCAGTACCACACAGGAAACATATTTTTGCTCACTCAAATATTCATTATTATAATAGATAAAATTTTAATTGGCTGTTTCCCTTGAAGTGTAAATATTTGTGAGATATGAACTACTCTGTAAAGAAATCTTAGCTTAAGAAATATTAAAAACTGGATTATTTACACAAGTAATTTTCCCAGTCTTTAAATATAGCCTAAACATTTTTATAACTGAAAAATAAGATTTAAATCTTTATGTACAGATGATTTTATATGTACACATGTGATTAATATAAATGCAGAATGATCATATGCTAAGACTATCGTTTAATAAACAAAGATATTTATAATGATGACAAGAAAGTAATTTTGGAAAACAGTATCTTATATCAAAATTTTATTAATAAGTTTAACCTAAAAAAAATCTTTCTGTTTTCCCTCAGGCTCTATATTCTTTTTAAACTCCATTAACTGTTAAATTCCTGAAATTGCAAAGGACAAAATGAATTTCATAAAAAGCTATTTATCTGTCTCCAGAGAAATGGTAAAAGTCCAAGTAAATGAGCTAAGATTACAAATAATATCTTTCTAAAAAGACAGATGTTTTAAAGAACTTCTAACCATGTAACTTTTCTTGTTCATTCATTTACCAAAACTATAATTATAGAAAATAAACATCTGACTTCAATTAATAATGAACAATTCAACTTTTGAAGAACAAAAATGTGTGTCTTTCACGGACTTTAACATTGAACTCAATGGAAATAAACAGATCAATGTTATTTCAATGAAGTAAAAAAGCTCTAAAATAAATGTATACTAAATTCTAGCTTGTTAAATTCATTAAAAAGGTAATATATTGACAAACTCTATAAGCATATACAAATTAAGTTCATTTAACTAGTGTAATTTTTTTAATCACATGGACAATAGCTCATCCACAATGTTTATTGAACACCCTGCTAGGAAGATAGTTAATAAATACTATTAATAAATAATAAATAAATTGTATTTTTTAAAGATTTTATTTCTAAGTAATCTCTACACCCAACATGGGGCTCAAACTTACAACCTTGAGATCAAGAGTCATATGCTCTACGGACTGAGCCAGCTAGGCACCCCATCACCTAGTGTCCTAATGTCAAATTTAAAGTTTATTAATATTATCAAGGTACTCAAATACAAGAGAATGACATTTTATGTGATAGTTTTCTGAAAGAAATGTCGATATTTTTTAATTACTTGGCTTATAATTTAATATAAAAAACATGTAATTTGACTTTTGAGAAAGTAATGAATTGAAATTTCATATTCAAGAATGCCTTGATTATTAACTACTGCTCCTCAGAATACTTGAACAATGGATGGTACATAACAGGTGTGCAGCAGATATTTATTGAATAAGAGAATATATGAATCATCAAAATATATTTGGGGAATGATGAAACTTGCTTTAGTGAATTTTGCAATGATCTGAATATATCCTTTGATGAAAAAGTAGTTTTTAACATCTATTTTTATCTATGGCTTTCAAAGGGAGTGGGGAGAACTACATAGAAATGTAAGTATGTGTGCATGCATGAGAAAAAGAGAACTAGACAAAATTCATTTCAGAAATTGTTTGCTTTGAAACATAAGCATTTTACTCATAACAGAGAACATTTTGTTTCCATTTAGATGACATTATTATTTTAAAATCACTTCAAATGGGCATAGTAAAAATGTCATCTAAGCTACAATACATTTAAAAGTGCATTTCAGAAGTGGGGTGCCTGGGTGACCCAGTTGGTTGAGCAACTGACTTCTGCTTGGTCATGGTCCTAAAGTCCTAGGATCCTGTCCCCATCCAGTTCCACATCAGCTCCCTGCTCAGCAGGAAGTCTACTTCTTCCTCTGACCCTCCCCCTTCTGGGCTCTCTCTCTCATTCTCTCCCTCAAATAAAGAGAATCTTAAAAAATAAAAGTGCATTTCAGAAAAAAAGAATTATATGCAATATATATACATCTTATATATAAATAACTATATATGTCATGACAAAATAAAAAGACAGTGGTTTGAAAGCAGATAAAAGAACAAAAATGTATCAAAAACAGTTACGCGATCTGAAAAATTACAAATATTTGAAAAGTCAAAGATATTTAGAAAAATCAAAGATTCTTGGATTTTAGTATCAATTCAATAATATCAATTATAATTTAGCACTGTATAAAAATGATGTTATTATAATTGATATAAATAACATGTATTTTGTGTAATGAATTTTGACATTTCAGGGAGGTTTGTTCCACCCTCAAAACCACATTCTTAACTATGACAGATATAAAGAATTTTTGAAAAGTGAACATTTCTTTTTGAATGAGAACTTAAACTAACCTTGGAAAAAATAATCCAGATTAAGAAAAAGAAATCTCAAGGGCTATGCAAATAACCAGATTTACCTGGTCGGGGCAAGTTGCAATTTTGCCAATTGTCCAATAGTCTGAGCTGCCACATATGATGGTGTGAATATTTGTGTCCTCCCAAAATTCACATAATGAAATCCTCACTCCCAAAGGTGATGGTGTTAGCAGGTTGGAGGTGGGGGGCGGGGAGTAAGGAGATAGGGATCCACCCTCATAATTGGGATTAGGGCCCTTATAAAGGAGACTCCAAGAGACCCTCGCCTGTTCTGCCATGTGAGAATAAAACAGAAAGCTTGCCACCTGGAAGTAGGCCCTCACCTGACTATGTGGGCACCCTGATCTTGTGCCTCCAGACTCCAGGACTGAAAGATTTAAGTTTCTGTTTATAAGCAACCCTGTCTGTGGTATTTTGTTATAGTAGCCTGAAGGGACTAAGACAGCTGCTATTGTACCTCTCCAGAAACTGATCTTCGTTTTCTCATTACTGCAAGGGGATGGGGTCTACTCAGCACTGAATACAACTCTTTATTAAGGTCTTGAAGAATATCATGGCCATTCTAGCATTTAGTCCCACTTTCTCTAGAACGAATGTTTAAATCAGTTCCTCTTTTACCTCATTTGATTTATTGTCACAGTAAAACTCTCCTTCTCTTTAGTAACCAGCTAATAAGCAACCTCAATTATCCTAACTACATCATTTTTTCCTCAGAAAAGTTGAGGCAACTTTTAGCTCTTCTCCACCCCTTAATCATTTAGATACACATCCGCCATTCAAAATTTCCTCTTTGTAAATTCTCCCAGCAGACTAAGCAACCCAGATACAAAGAATCCTTCATGCCCTATTTTCCTGCAACAGAGTTTAAGGATCTAGAGATTCCAAGGTGAGATTGCTGGTGATTTCCTCTAGGACACTTTCTATAATACATGTGGTTTTCTTATGTGGCAGGAGAGCATTTACATTATTTTTCTCACCATTTGTAATTTTCTCTTCCTTTTCTCAGCCCTGTTAAGAAGAATGAATTCTGAGGAAAGCTATTTTGCTAAGCGAGGTGATGGGTGCAGACAAAACTGAGGTGGGAAGAGATGGCTCTATTTTTCCATCTTAAGAGAAGAAGAAAGAAAAAAAAGAATTAGAAAAACCTGATGATAAGAATTTAAGGTAGAAGAAAGATATAAGAGGATTAGAACGTGGGTCAAAGAAGAAAAAAAACATGTTTACGAGGAAAAGAGAGAGAGAGATTTGTGGCAGCTCTCAATGACTGAAGAAATTTTTTAAATAAAAGGCTAACACAGGCATGTTTGGAGTGTTTTGTGGTTTGATGCTTCCTTCTTTCTTCTCACCATGAAACCCTTGGAAAAAATTTATGTTTCTTTTTTTTTTTAAGATTTTATTTATTTGACACAGAGAGAGAGATCACAAGTATGCAGAGAGGCAGGCAGAGAGACAGGGAGAGGAGGAAGCAGGCTCCCTGCTGAGCAGAGAGCCCGACGTGGGCCTCGATCCCAGGACCCTGAGATCATGACCTGAGCGGAAAGCAGAGGGTTTAACCCACTGAGCCACACAGGCACCTAAAATTTATGTTTCTAACTGAAGTAGAGAAGCTGAAGGAACTCTATTTTGAGAAAGGTTCCTTCTCTGCTGTTTTTCCGCTAAATCCCATTTACCCTAGCTCCATATTTTGCCTCTGAATAAGCCAAAGCAGCTGTGTTCCCTTTTCAAGGGGGAAGCAAAAAAGTGAATCATTCTCTGAGTTTTGTCCTAGGCCCCAAACATCTGAAAACACCTAAGAAGAGCCAGATCCCAAACATTTTCCAGAATGTTACTTTCAAACACACCTCGGCTGAGACTGGCATCAATACCCCTACCTTTGGTACGGAATAATCTATCATTCACCGACACTCACCTATGATTGGAACCTACTCTGGATTCTGGGAGAAACATGTACCCTAAACTGTTTTCTAATACAAACCCCTCGCTCCAAGCAATAACAAGACTCGCTCCCTTTCTTTTCTGTGTCTCCCACTCTGTCTACTCTTCTCTACCTGCCGCTTAGACTGTTCAGTAAACTCTGTTCTCACTTTCTCTGACTTGCATTTGATTTCTATCCTTCATGAAGCCAGGGATTCTCTTGGCTGGTCCTGTGGGACCCTCTTCTGGGTCCTCGGACTCAGCCTGCCTGCGTCATTATCCATGTGTTGGGGGTTAGTTGTATATTTATTTCTTTGTGGAACTTCTCTCAAAGTTCCAATTATAGTTCTAATTAAGGCCAATTACATCAACTTTCCTAAAATAAGCTACAGGTTTTACAATACATACCTAATACAAATAAAATTCCCTTTCTCCTCTGAGAAGACTCATCAACTACTCAGTGGGTACTGACTTTGTTTCCATAGTGTTTCGTCTGCGAATTATGTATAAAATAGCTTCCAGTGACTGACGGACATAACGGAATCCACCATCCCTTCTCTTTATTACAAAATCTAGACCCTCTAAGTTCTGCCTATTGAACATCTTCTGTCCATGCATGCAGAATCTGAAATGACTATTCATTTTTATCCTTTATATGATGCCACTATATGCAGCTATAAGGGTGTCCCAGGGTCCACTGAATTATACATTGATTTATTCATTCTTTTAATAAGTTTTGACTGATTTCCTATGCGCCAGGCATTTCTAGAGGTGGACATTGAAAGCTAAGCAAAATAGATATGGTTCCTGTCCTACCAGGGTTTACATTCTAATGACAGCCAATAAAATAAACAAAGAGGAAATAGAGAAGCATAAATGCTAAATGTGTTACAAAAACAGAGAGATTGATCTAAGAGATTGGGACAGGAAAATGAAATCTTTATGAGTAGATGACACTCTCTGAAAGCCCTTTTTTAATCATTTCTAATTTTCATGTTAACATGCACAATTTAAAATTGTATATTAATTTATATCCTTTAATACATTTGGTGAAGTGACAAAAATGGCAAAATTGTTGTAAAGTCCATGTTTTGTAAGCCTGGTTCCTTTTTAAAGAAGCATACCATACATCTCGACTGAAGAATCTGCAACTGTCTCTTTTGAGTTCTCCAGGAATATTCAGAGTTTCCTTTGCTATATTTTTTGAATGAATTTATATCATATTTTCCTATTAATGTCAGCATGTTTTTAAGTTCCATTTTTGCTGGGGGTAGAGTCTTATTTGCTTGAGGCTTACTTGACCATTTTTATTAGCAGCAGGTGTTGTATTGTCTGTGATTAGATTTCACCTGCATCAATTCATTTCTCTCACCATCCGCAGTTCAAAGTAAGTAAATAAACTTAAAACCGGCATAAGAGGCAACTAAGGGCAAAGAGGACAAAATAAATTCAGCATCTAGGTAATAACCCACAGCAAAATAAAATACTATTTTTTTGTTTCAGTGCATTAACTGGAAAATACAACAAAAATATGCAGCCATATATCTTGGATAAAACTAGCAGATTATAAAGTAGAGCAAAATAGGCTTCCTGTACAGGGTAATTAGCATTATTCAAAGAGAGAACAAGATAATAAGACTTCACATTCTAGATTTAGGGTCTCCACCACTACCTTCTAAGTTGAATTTTCTTCAACTGAGAACAAGTTTTCCTTAGAAACAATGCCACACATGATGGCTGGATGTATATGTCGACCCAGGGAGGCAAATTTAATGTATATTGTGATTTTGGGGACAATATTGTACTAGAGCATCACATATCTGGACAATCATATATCAACAGTGCTTGTGAAAAAGATGCTCCTTTTAGATGAGTTCATTACAAATTAAGATAACACCACATAAGCAAATAATATACTACTACAGAGTTAAAAGGCAGAAACAAGGGGCACCTGGGTGACAGTCATTTAGGCAGCGGACTCTTGATTTTGGCTCAGGTCATGATCTCAGGGTCGTGAGATCAAGCCCTGGATTGGGCTCTGCACTGAGTGCAGAGTCTGCTGAGATTCTCTCTCTCCCTCTGTCCCTGCTCTTCCTTGGTTAGATCCTCTCTCTTTCTCTCTAAAAGAAATAAATAAAATCTTAAAAAGGCAGAAACAAAAAACTGAAACAGCCCTAACCAAATCAAATAGAAATCACAGGATCTCCAAAACATGAGACAATAACAGTCTGAAATAAATGACAGTTACTTTCAGAGTCACCTCAAGAAAGCTTTTGCCCTCTGTCTGCCATCCCACCTGAAATAGAGCCCACAAGATGGCATTTGGCTCACACTTTCATATCTCCCTGTGCATAATTCTATCAAATTAATTAAATGTTTTACTTGTGAGTTTTTCCTATTGTATTATGATCTGATTGAAAAAAGAGACCAAATTGTCCTAATTTCTAACACATAGTAAATGCTCAAAACATCCCCAGAAACTGAGTCATCCCTGTGTTTCAAAAAAGCAGTTTTAACGAGATTTACATTTCATAAGCTCTCTGGTTTACATTTTACATTTGGTGGTTTGCCAAGTTGATTTCGGGACCAAATTCATTGACATATGTATGACTGTCCTATGCCTGTCCCCTCACTCCTCTATTATCCCTGCCCCCCCCCCCCCCCCCCCTACTGGTTCCCTGGCTTGAGAGCCTAAATCAATCTACATTACAAAGAAAGGAGAAAATAAAAGGAGGTTCAGGCTGGAAAGAACAGTGAGAAGAAAAAAAATGCTTTTGAGAAACATTGCGGTGGGTTGTGACTTACAGTCTTACTGACCTTTCCCTAGAAGCACAATTCAAGTATTGGAATGCCTTTTAAAACAATCTTTTGCTGACTGGACTGTGCTACTTTATGAACTCTGCAAAGTTTGGTCCGCCTGAGTTGTTGGTTTTATTAACATTATATTGGAGGAGGTAAATATCTAGGATTTGGGACTTAAACTGCAGCATTCGGCTGCGTCTCAGATTGAGCCAAGAATTTATGTCAACCATGACCATCTGATTTTGGGGGAATATGCTACAAATAATACAATTTTAACAGGTAGGGGACAATCAGTGTAGGTCTGAGAACACAGCCGCAAAATCAATGCTGAGATCAGAATTCCAATTTCTTTTGTGAATGCATGTGTTCAGAAGTGCGCAGGTACTCGAGATGCTTAAATGAAACCGTATGGATTTGTGAAATAAAAGTTGCTTTACCTTAAATAATAATAATATAGTATATAGCAACAAGAATATCTAATATTTAGTAAGTTCTTCCTTTGTGCCAAGCACTACTTTGAGGACTTTACATACATCATTTTATTTAACCCCTTCAATAATCCTTTGACTTAGGCAATGGAACTAGGTCCCATTTCACTAAGTAAACTAAGGTACAGGGAGGTTAAGTATTGGGTCTGTAATTAAGCATCAACCAAGTGTTGGAGCTCAGATTCAAACCTGGGAAGTCTGGCTGTAAAACATTCACTCTTCCCCACCATACTGTGCTATCATTATTTCCTAAGAAGCCTGCATCCTTTCTGGGTAGCTAGCAGAGGTCGATGTCAGACTCGATGGGCTCTGTTGAATCCTATTTCCCTGCACCTGCAGTGAAGAAACAAAAACAAAAACAAACAAACAAAAAACCCCAGATCCTCCAAGGGATATGAATGCTGTTGTGGTGTTTCCAAATAAGAAGTCTTTGGACTGCTTTCAACTGGAAAATAAAGACAAATAAGTAGCATGTGCTATGGATTGGAGTAGTGTCTTTAAGTTGTGTTTGGCACATGTCAGTGGCTACGACACTGTAGGGTACAAATCTGCAGGGTACATCATAGCATTCTATCTATGTACAGACATCATCCATGACTTCCTCTTTGTAGAGGATGGCCTCACTGTTCCTAAGTGGGTGAATTGCAGTGTGTGCAGAGCCTGAGACTTATGTCAAGTGCTAAAAAGAACATGTCAGCTGAAAAGGATAATGGGCTCCACTTTCACGTTCCAACTGGCATATCTGTGAGAATGGGCTGTTTGCCAAAGGACATTAAAGTAAACCTTGAGAAGTAGAAAGAGCTCAACCAGATTCATTCAGTAGAGAATTAGGATCAAAATTCATTAAAACAGGATTCCTCAAATTCTACTGGAAAAACTAATCAGGACACAGTGAAAGTTGGTACACCCAGGCTAGGACTCACTCTCTCATGAGACTGAAATCTTAATGCTACCTTTCAGCAATTGATGCAAACTTCACAAGCATAAATAGATTAATAAAAGAACAACCCGAGTTATGTGATCACCTGTTTAAAAATGGCAAGTGCCTTATTTGTCTCAACGTGAATCATCTAAGGAAATACAGATTGAAGTATCAATGAGTAAGACTTTTTTTTTTAACTGAAACTTGCCATTATGTAATTGCGCTAAACACATTTTTAGAATTAGAATGGGCCATGCATGCCTCTGAGGAAATCTAGTCAGCTAGCCTGACAGTGTTCATATACAGAGATATTTACTCTTCAGTCAAGTTTTTGTCTGATTTTTTTTTGATTAATGTTATTTTAGGTGATGGGTAGCCTTGTGAATAAATGATGAAAAAAATGAAAGCTAAAATACATAGCAGTGCAAGCCAGCACTATAGAAAGAAAAGAGCTAATTTTAAAAGGATTATTATTCACAAAGTCAGGAGCAATTTTAAAGAAGCAGCTAATATGACAACTCAAATAATGAGCAGTGCTGGAGAGCTGGTTGTTCCCTCTGAGGCTTGCACACGCTAAGTAGGGAGTGTGTATGCAGAACCAAGGGACTAATTGAGGGAGAACAATTCTCCCATCTTGTGAGAAGAGATTAAAAGCATACACATTGTGAAGAACTCAAGCAAATAATGATATCTTGGCCAACTCTATGTGTTAGAAAAACAAAGCTAAGGGAGTGACATGTTAATGAATGAAAATTAGAATTACGAACTCTGCAGTACTTGGGACGTTCATACCAGTGCTGGGTTAATGTATGAAAACTTGTACCTACTGGGAAACCTAAGGAAAAACAAAACATTATCTGTGCATTATCCTGTATTTTTTGCCCTGGAGAGCAACATCTTTACTTATTTAGAGATCAACCCAGCACTTTTTACTGCAGACCACAAATTGCTTTACAAACTTTCATGTTGATTTTAACTGGATTGCCAGATTTGCCTCACGGCTTGAAGCAAATCATATCCTATAATATCTGATAAACAGAGATGTTCTTTTTAAATAGCGCATGTTCCATTTAAAGGAAATGTAGAATTGCTTCAGAAGCCGTCTGGCCCATCCGTAAATTCTGTGGATGCTTTTACTCAAACGTAACCCTGGCACCAAAATGTTTTGGGAAAATAGTCCTTCAGCAGTGAGCATATTAGCTCAAGATAATAAACTGTCATAGTACAGAAATAGAATATATTTTTAAAAGTCAACTTTACATTTGAGATCTACTGGGTACATATTTTTATTTAAAAAGTTCTACTTATTCAGGATAAAGGTGAGACTCCATCTCTAACTAAATCTGGGAGGCTTTTCTCTCTGTAGTAGGCAAAAATAAATTCCATACAGGTTTTTTTGGGGGTGAGGGATAACTTATAAAAGAATACCCATTCACATACACGGGCACCTTCATCTAAAAGGTTTTAAGGAAAATGCTTATATCTGATTTATAGCTTCCTGAAAAATAAAGTTATTAAGAATAAGTGTGCTTGTTCTGCTGAACACCCGGATTTAGCTCTCTAGGTGAAAATTATTTTGGTAATGCAGTAGACCAGAGACAATGTCTACTACAGCATGTTTCTCTGTGCTAGAAAAGGAAGAGCCATCGTATTTTAAAATTTACTGTTTCTATTCTGTAAAGAAACACTGAAAAATAGTTCTTGTCAGAAGTTAAAATTATTATAATATTAGAAGAAAAAGGTCTGTAATATATTTTTATGTGAACTAGAATTAAAAATAGTAATATTGAATAGAGCAGAAGTTTATGCATTTACACTTCACTCAGAATGAACACTTATTCTGGTTCCTATTCATATTTAAATAACAATATGAGCTTGGAAAATTACTCAAACCGTCTATTAAAAGGCCTATTGAAAAATTAGATTTTAATTCCCAAGAACTACAAAGAACTAGTAATGAAAAAAATTATATTAAAAGTACCGGGGCTATAACATTTTTCTTTGACACATGAGGGGTTGGATATTATAAAATTATTATATTGGAGTCTATATTCTCTGAGGGGATATATATCTATGGACATATACACATGTACCTATATCCTCTCGGAAGCGGATAGTTCCTTAGCCTTCAGTTCATTAGCCTTACATCTATGCCTCACACTCTCTATTTGGAAAGTTTTGCTTCTCGAGAGAGCACACCGAATCTGTAAGTGAAGTAGCTGCTACAGTTACAGAAGAGCTGTGCATAGCTCCTGTCTCTAAGGAAAAGACCAGCGTGGGAAATGATTTGTGTTAATAAAGAACCTTGACCTCCTTTTCCCACCATTCCCTTCTGATGCCTCCCTCCCCCGCCCAGACTTGTTCCAATAGTGGAAGACTAAAACTAACTACGTATTAACTATATGCTAGGTACAATGCTAGGCACTTCATCATTTTAATTACAATATATCTGAAACCGTTTCAACGTTTTATGGCTAATAAGCAGTCAGTGATGTTTGAAAAGAAAAAAATAGTCCAATATGTTTCTTGCCTGACACATAGCTTTCCTTTTAAATAGGTCTATGATCAATTGTTTTCGATGACAACATATAATTTAATACTCTTGAAGTAACTTGTTCTCTGTTGTGTTTGCTCTGATTGCCTGAGAGAAAAATACATGTATTTTAAATTTCTTCCTTTAATTAAGTATCGTCTATGGGGGATAATTTCTTATTAAGTCATATTGGTCTTATATCAATCATATTTTTGATCTCTTTAGCTTTTTTTTTTCCTTCTCTCCACCAATCCAGGAAAGGCTGCTTCTGAAACCATTTCTGTTCATTATTTTCAAACACAGTGCCCTGACACACTTCTGTGTCCTATTTCAGCTACTGTGGTATCCTTTTCCTAGTACAGAGGTCCTTCTCTGTGTTTGCCTTGGGGACTGAGCCCCAGGCAGGGTCTGCATCTCACAGATTTTCACAACATATGCCTGAGACAGTATCTGGTCTAAAACTGTTCTTGGTTGTTTAGTCTGGTTATATTATGTTGCAAATTCTCCCATTTCCTGTAGGGCTTTCAGAGAGCTAAAAAAAAATGATACAGGAACCTCAAAATAAATTCGTAACTCTGTTTTCATAAAAATAGCAAATCTAAGTTAGGAAAGCCTTTTGTTATGAAGGTAGGTTGAGGAGGACAGTGATACAAAGCAGCTTCACTTTTTCTCTCTTCAAGGAAATTAGTTAATGATAAGTACAAAATGATCTCTTTTATCTTAACTTTTTAAAAAATTTTATTTATTTGATATATACAGAGAGACAGAGGAGAAGCAGGGGGAGCGGGAGAGAGAGAAGCAGGCTCCCCATCGAGCAGGGAGCCCCACGCGGGACTCAATGCAGGGCTCGATCCCAGAGTCCTGGGATCATGGCCTGAGCCGAAGGCAGATACTTAACTGACTGAGCCACCCAGGCACCCCCAAAATGCTGTTTTAAAGTTCTATCTTGATGGAAAAGGTACTGGATTTTTCTGTTCATAGACTAGGTCAAAATGAATTATAGAAACCCTGGCTTTGATTTCCTTTTGTGCTTTACCGAAAATAGCTTTTGTTAAATTTAGTATCACATGAGTTTCAGCTAAAATTATGCCCGAGCGTGAGCTACATTTCAGACACACCCTGCTAGAACTGCTCATACGTCTCTTCTTCAACTTTATGTTGGACTGTTTGCAACATAAAGTATCATGTAACTCAGATACCATAACTTGAAAATGTGGGATGCCTTTCTGTTACTGACTGAATTGCATTCCCCCTCCAAATACCTATGTTGAACTTCTACACCCCGTCATGGTATTTGGAGATGCAGCCTTTGGAAGACAATTTTGTATAGAAGTATATTTGTAGGTATAGAAGTATATGTATGTATAGAAGTATGTATAGAAGTCATGATGGGAAAAGTGACCTTATAAAAAGAGACTCAGAGAGTTTTTATGCTTTCTCTCTCTGCCCTGTGAGGACACAGTGAGAAAGCTTTCATCTGCAGGATAGAAGAGAGTTCCCACCAGGAAATGAATCTGCCAGCACCTTGATCTTACTTAGACTTCCCAGCCTCTAGAAACATGAGAAATAACCTCTTTTGTTTAAGCCACCCAGTCTGCAGTATTTTGTTACAGCAGCCTGAACAGACAGAGACACTTCTCAACTGGTAAGTTTGCAGAAGCATGTAATTGCAGATAGCTCCTGAAACTCAATTTGAGGCTAAGTTCCTACATGTAGACTCAGTTTCAGCTTCATAGCACAAAGCAATCTCAAGATCTGTCTTCAAGGCTGGGGTAGCCAGTTCTCCTCCATAGGTAGGGGCTTCCCTTTGGATTCATCAAGTTAATTCTATTCACTGATTCTAGAAAAGCCCCTGAGGACTGTCCAAAGGTAAAAATAGATAACTCTTTCTTCAGTTAACACTTTTCCATCATTTTCAGAGTTAAGGAAGATTCAAAATCTAAGCCTAAAAAGCTGGAGTTAGGGCCCAGGGGATGCCTCAGACTCTAAGATACCTCCTGGAGCTAAAGTGAGATTTTCTGACAACCTCAGGGGCAAAGCTCTTGGGGAAGTGCAGGTCTATGAGGGTTTAGTCAAAATCTGACATTACCTGGTTATGGTATCTGCAA
The DNA here is from genome assembly GCA_002007465.1 of Ailurus styani. NCBI lineage: Eukaryota > Metazoa > Chordata > Mammalia > Carnivora > Ailuridae > Ailurus > Ailurus styani. The sequence goes on from LNAC01000264.1 coordinate 1,612,291, forward strand.
ACCACTGTCTTTCACATTGCAAAGGAACAATAAAGATGGGGCAAACTAACAGGCATCTATAGGAAAGATTAAAACTCATGCAAATGACCCGCAACTTTTCTCCTTTGAATCCCAGCCACGAGGGTCAAGAAATCAACACTCTCTCATACATTTCTATAAAAAAAACAGTGAAGTAATAAAGTTAAGAGTTTTAACTTTTAGTTAAAGTTGCAGAAATAAAACAGCAGCAAATACATTCACAGTTTGGTTAGAAACCACACAGTGCTGTCAACAATGTTCACATCATGTAGATCAAGTTCCTTGGATAAATTAGCAGTTTTCATATGTCTAGTTTACATGGGCTCAATTATAGGTGTGGTGAAATTGGGGTCGAAGAAATGGCAAAGGTTCAGATCTGGTTTTGATTACCAAGGTTTATAGAAGGTGTTTTTGTGTTTAACTCTTACTGTAACTTTGCCAGTGAGTGTTTGCCTAACCTCTGCCTCAGGAACAGCATGTTTCAATTCCCTAACATATTTCTCTGCTTTTAACTTGTATCTTCCAGCTCCTAGCCAGAGTCCTGCTGTTTCTTCACACTCCCTAAGGCAGCAGGCCTGCATTACTAGCTTCCATATGGATGCTATAGTCCTATACCGCATCCAGGCAAGAACTTTTCATGGATCTTCCCAATTAGAGCAAAGCTGTAGTATTTAACTTCTAATTGTACAAGTAACACTGATTTGTAATTAGTAACAGACTTCGAAATGAGCTTGTGACCAGTATTATATATACTATTAATTTCCTCCAATCTATAATTAATTCACAATAGCATTTAGTTAAATGCTAATTATAGGAAATTTGGTCTTTTAGGACCAGAGTTATTACCTTTACAGATATATTCTTTTCTCCATTACAGAACTCTCACTATTTTCACCAGAAGTACAATTTAAAGTTAGTACTATGTACATATGAAGCTGGATGAAATAATTTCCTGTTGAGTGAATGAGGTCTTAAGCATACTACCCTAATTATTTATTATGGCTTTCTATATTCAGATCTCTTCTACAGTAGGATATTTAAAAATATAGGTATTGAAAACTGTCAAGGCGTAAGTGAACAAAATTGCTACTTGTTGACTCTAGAAATATAAAGACATAAAATAACCGCATGACAGATTCAAAGATTTTTCTTCTTTTGGGGAGGAATTTTCAAGTATTATAAAAATGTTTTTGAAGACTTGTTAAAAGAGTGCTAAGACAATAACCTCTGTAAGAAATGCAGAGCTAATTATTATGTGTCTTAGAAAACATCAATGCAACCAGGGGACTGATGGAAACATGGTCCTGTTTTTATTCAAGTTGTTCCTCAGCAAAAGGCTATGGTATATTATCTCTGTGGAAAAGAAATTACGTATATTTAGATATATAGGATACACAGGACTCTAGGATTTAGAGTTGGCATTTACTTACAATATCCGCATTCAAAAATATGACGATGGAAAGAACCGCAGAATATTTCTGGTAAAATAGGTACTTAAACCACTTAACTTCTTCCACCCCCCCCCACTCATCCATTTTGAATATTTCTCTTGCTGTCTCTGCCTGAGGATCCTTTGCCTGTATCTTTGCACTGACATGCTAGGTTGCACTGAGGAAAGCCTTTTGATTTTTTTTTTGATTGGTAATATAGAATTTCCAGATACTGCAAAATTTTGAGGGTGGGATGGAGAGAGAACATGGGAGAAAATGAGAGAAAGTGTTTGAACATCTCTTGTTTAAGAGCCATATGATATAAATATTTATGAAACATGGAAGACTCTTAAATACAATCTTAGCTTTTTATCACTTTCTCTTAAAGAAACAACCATCTTCTCATAAAAACATTAAATGAAAATATTTGTCATGATATTCCGGAGGTGCTTCAGAGAAACAAGAATGTACCCACAGACTTATAGAGAGAAAAGAAGGATTCATAGTTCAGAGCCACATAAAGCAGTCAAGAGCGTTAAAATAATAGATCTTGAGGGCATCATGCTAAGTGAAATTAGTGAGACAGAGAAAGACGAACACTGTGTGATCTCATTTACACTTGCGATTAAAAAAACAACATGCTCAGAAAAAGAGATGAGACGTGCAGTTACCAGCTTTGGGGGTGGGAGGAGAGGGAAGTGGAGGGAAGGTCCAAAGGTCCAAACTTCCAGTTATAAGATAAATAAGTACTAGTGATGTAAAGTACAATGTGACCACAGTAGCTAACATCTGCTAAATGATACAGGAATTGTTAAGAGGGTGAATCTTAAGAGTTTTCATCAAGACATTTTTTCCCTTTTTTCTTTTTTTTATACTATCTGCCAGAGAAGATGAATATTAGCTGAACCGATTGATTTACATATTATGCAAAATAATTACCACAAACCATTATGCTGTACATGTTAAACTTACACGGTGATACATGTTAATTATTTCTCAATGAAACTGGAAGAAAAGTGTGTTTCGTGTGTGTCTGTGTGTGTGTATGTAACTAAAGTGAGAAAGCAAAAAGTCTTCAGAGATGAAAGGTTTTTTCTAGGTCTGAGGGAAATATGATGCATAATTAGCAGCAAGTGATTTATACTACAAACTCTTTAGACATAGCCTACTTGACAGCATATTTTACATCCTTTAGTAATTTGTCTGCTTGTTTTAAAGATTCACTTAGTTAAAAAGCAATGTCAGCTTCAAAATGACATAATGATGTGATTTATATGGTGATACACTGATAAATCTTTAATATTTCCTTTTGCTGTTTTCCAGATCTTCTATTAAAAATCTAAATTTCTTATGGCATATAAAAATATGATGTCCATACTATCTTTATAATACTATAACGTAATGTTATCTTTATTATCAAAAAAATCATGCTGAAAGGATTATTTTATATCTTGAGATGTGGCTCTCAATATTTTAGGTCCTTTGAACTAAGAATTTACAATTTTTACCTCCAGACTAAAAAACAAATGGGAAAAATTTTTACAATACTTTCATAACTGACTATGTCTACAGAACAGTTTACTTTTTCATAACTGTTAGCATTTTTCAACTATGCCAAATACCATATTATTTATACTCTGTAAACACCTACAAATTCTCACAGAACATGATGCATCTTCCCTACCCTATAGATATATAGATGGACATTTTCTTTTTTTTTTTTAAAAGATTTTATTTATTTATTTGACACAGAAAGAGAGATCAGATCACAAGTAGACAGAGAGGCAGGCAGAGAGAGAGGAGGAAGCAGGCTCCTTGCTGAGCAGGGACCCGATGCGGGCCTCGATCCCAGGACCCTGAGATCATGACCTGAGCTGAAGGCAGAGGCTTTAACCCACTGAGCCACCCAGGCACCCTAGATGGACATTTTCAAATACTAAAAATGTCTCTACATTTTTGCAACATTACCACAAACATTGTAGCTTAAAGGAATTCAAATTTATTATCTTACTGTTGTGGAGATTAGAAATCTAAGCGAGTAATCAGAGCTGCATTCCTTCTGGAAGCTTGGAAGCACTGCATTTCCTCATTTGTTCTAGCTTCTAGAGGCTGCCCGCCCAGGGCCCTGGCCTTGCATCACTGCACTCTCTGCTTCCAGCATTCCATCTCCTTCTCTGCCTGCCTTGCTTCTCACTTTGCTTGTGATTACATTGGGCCCGCTCTTATGATCCAGGATAATTTCCCATCTCCAGATCCTTAATATAATCACACTGGCAAAATCCTTCTGGTCATGCAAGACATGTGTAAGAATTCTAGGGAGCAGGACATGGACATCTTTGGGGGGATTATAATTCTACCTGCCACAACTGCCTGGACCTCAGTGTCCACCTGAGATGTTCAGAACAAAAGCTAGGATGCTTTTAAACTACTTTTGATTATGTTCCCAAAATATTTAAAAAGCACCTTGAATACAGAACAGCACTTTCACATTGCCCGGACATGAACTGCATAATTTTTTTCAACATCTTAATTAATACGGCTCAATTAATCTCTACTTGGCCCTTAAGTGACATACATGGGACATAACAGTACTTACTGAGCATCCAGGAGTTGCTTCCCGCAATTAGATAGAGGTTGTCCAGGTCTTGTTAATCACTAGAGTTCACTAGTGCTATGTGAGTTTCTCAGCCCCTTGATGGTGGTCACATGCATTGTTGTCAACTCCTTAAGCATCTGTAACGGGCATCTGGAGGCCACTTGAGTATTGGTTAAATGTCTTTTCAATTCCTTTCATCCCGCAAATAGTTTGAATTCTAAACGGATATTAAAGAAGCGATGTCAAATTCAAATTTTATAAGAAATTTGAATTTCTCATTCCTTTCCAGTTACAATTTGCTGATATAAAAAAACTAGCTACTTAAGATTTACCTACTATGAATTAGTTTCATTTACACACACACACACACACACACACACACACACACAGACACACATGCACTACCCCAAAGTAATCATAAATGGGCATTCTGTAAGCCACCATCTCCAAGGGAAAAGAATGAGAACAAAAATTTTATTTTCCTGGGAAGCTTCTCTTTAGATGTAGTCATATGCCTTTATTTTCCTATTTCTGTCCTAATTTCTTGAATTCTGTTGAGAATAAGCTATATAATCTAAAGGATATATGTGTGGGTACATACGTGTGTATATTTATATGCACTTTGTGTGTGTGTGTGTGTGTGTGTGTAATGAGGCCTCTCCTTTTGAATGCCTAGGATGCTGGAGGAAGTTTTTTTATTTTTTAATTTTTTAAAGATTTTCTTATTTATTTACTTGGGAGAGAGAGAGAGATCAAGAGTGAGCACACACAGGCAGAGGGAGAGGGAGAAGCAGACTCCCCGCTGAGCAGGGAGCCTGATGTGGGGCTCTGGATCATGACCTGAACCAAAGGCAGACGCTTAATGGACTGAGCCACCCAGGCACCCTAGCGCCTTTTATCTATGAGATAAAAGGTAGTTTCATGTCTTGGTAGCCAAAAGATCATCTCCTGGCCTTCACTCTGCTCTCGGAACATTTTACCAATCTCGGTCAGCCTGAACTATCATCACTTTTAGTCTGAACACTCTCCTTTCGTCCTCCTGAATCCATATAGCCTCCCTCTTCCCCCTTAAGGAATCGAGATTATTTGTGAGGTTACTTTTATCAATGAGATATTGCAGATTTAAAATTAAACCTGATATTCAGTTTCTCCAATTGAAAAGTTACCGCCACTGTACAAAATTGTGCTAAATTCTTGAAACCCTAGAGAATCCTGCTTCAACATTGTATCAGATTGATGATGTAGGATCATAGTTATTCAGTATTAAATAATAAAATGGAACTTTTTCAAGCTTCGGACATTTCACTTAAAAATAAAATGTGTTATGGCAAGTGATATAGATTTACTCTAAATCCTTTTGTGTTTGTTGGACTTGGTATAACATGAGGAGGAGTGATGATGAAAAGTCGGCTGAGCGTCTGACTCTTGATTTCGGCTCAGGTCATGATCTCAGGGTCCTGGGGTGGAGCCCTGTATGGGGCTTCACGTTCAGCACAGAATCTGCTCATGTCTCTCTCTCTGCTCCTCTCCTTACTCACATGCGCTCTATCTCAAATAAATAAAATCTTTTAAAAAATTAAAAGGAAACGATGTCTTAATCAGGTGGCTTGATGTGTGGGTGGCATTTCATCCCATAGGAATGTTCCGCTTTCAGGCCATGAATAACATGGGGAAGTAATAATAGAGTAATAATTCAGATCTTTCAGGTAATACAAATTGTTTATGAAAACATGGTTTGGAATTGATAGATCTAACATTTCTGTGTAATGTGTTGAACTTCAGCACCAATTAAACAATTATGTTCCTTTCTGATATACTATAAACAATTCCTAGATATATATTCCAGTATACTTTATATGGGTAATGAAGTCATGAGAGGGGGGCCTCTGGAAATAGATTTACATCTTTTAAATCCTTATTTAGAAAGTATAATTTAAAATTTTTATGATCAACTGTTACTTAACCTGCTGCGATTTAATGAGACATTTCTCCCAGAACTATCATTGATGTAATCAGGAATATTTTCAGTAGTCCCATAATGGTAAGTTTTTTCTTTCCTTTCAGCTGGGTTCTTTAGAGGATTATGAGGCAGCACAAATATGATACTTTAGGGATAAAGATGCAAAATTAAGCTTAATTTCTCAGCTTAAATATTTTGAAATTTTTATCTTAAAAATATATTTTTTAAAAATTTTCAAGGTGTTTTCTTTACTCAGTATGTTAAACACTATAATCTCATACATATCTTATTAATGGAATTGATTGCAAAACTGTGAAGGTTTTATTATGTTTGTATTCAATATGAATTAGTTCCACAAGGGCAGAGACCATGTCTTATTCATCCATTTCTCAATAAATCACATGGCATTTGATGTAAAGTAAATGTTGAATAAAAGTTTTCTAAATAAGTATTACCACAAAAACCAGTTTTATAGAGAAACAGCATAGCTATAGAACTAGAAATTAGTGGGTTTTATAAACCATAAAAGGCTAATTTGATTACTATATAATACTCAACCATTTGCTTTTCTGGCCATATGAATACAAAACTAAATAGAATAATATTTATGATTAAGGCTATAACTTATGAAGACACAAGTCATGAATTCAGCGGAATACCTTGAAAATTTTTAAAAAGATTTATTTATTTTAGAAAGGGGCTGTGGGAAGGTCAGAGAGAGAGGGGGACAGAATCCCAAGCAGACACCCTGCTAATCATGGAGGAGCCTGATGCAGGGCTCAATTCTGTGCCCCTAAGATCAGACCTGAGCTGAAACCAAGAGTCAGATGTGCCACCTAGATGTCCCCAGGATACCTTGAAATTTTAGACATTGGTGATTATAAACTTTCTTGAGTTGAGAACTGATAGGTAAATGGGCAGAGGGAGGAGGATAGAGATGTATCTGTTTAACATTAAAGAGGTAGCGGAGAATATCTTAAATAGCAAAGGGAGTGCCTAGAACCAGAAGTCTAGGGTGATTCTCAATTGGGGCTAATTTGCCCTTCTTCCCCACCTGGATACATCTGTCAATGACTAGAGACATTTTTGGTTGCCATGACATGGGAGGGATGCCATTAAAATACAGTGGGTAGAAGTTAGGGATAATGTTGAACATCCTACAACGCACAGGACATCTCCCTTGTAGCAAATAATTATCTGGCCCCAAATTTCAGTAGTCCTGAGGGTGAGAGACCCTGAATTAGAAGACAGCAGTCCACAGAAAGTAAACAGAGTTCTCCTGTGTGTGTCCTTTCTACAAATAAGAAGACTGTGTTCTAGGAGATTAAAACATATTCGTTTAAATATATTAAAATTCTGTGTGAATGTATTCTTCCAAACAAGTCATAAATGATCTCGAGATATGACTGGCTATTAAATTATGGGCCAAAAGCTAGATCCTGGTGATTCTACATCTGATAAAGTGAATATCCATTGTTCTTCTGACCAGGTATGCTTAATATATGTTCTTTTGCATAATTACTATGAATTTAGTTGAATGTTTGCTACTAACAGGCCTCTTTATTAACTGATTTTATACATTATCTAATGCAACAAAAAACCAATAAAGTAGACTATGTCATATTTTCCAAGTGCAAGTAAAATTTTACATGGTTCCCACTAGGAAAAAAAAACCCAAAAATTTTGTTATAATTTCTGGCATTAGTCCAAATGTAGAATACTTTTATGAAAAGATGTGATTATGTTTATGANGTTTGCTACTAATGGGCCTCTTTATTAACTGATTTTATACATTATCTAATGCAACAAAAAACCAATAAAGTAGACTATGTCATATTTTCCAAGTACAAGTAAAATTTTATATGGTTTCCACTAGGAAAAAAAACCCAAAAATTTTGTTATAATTTCTGGCATTAGTCCAAATGTAGAATACTTTTATGAAAAGATGTGATTATGTTTATGATGTAACTTTTGTAAATAAGTTGGAGATGTTATTTAGCAGTCAATGTAGTAAAAATGTCAGTCAAGGAAAAGATCTNGTAACTTTTGTCAATAAGTTGGAGATGTTATTTAGCAGTCAATGTAGTAAAAATGTCAGTCAAGGAAAAGATCTTTATGCCTAGACTATAGGTTAGGTTCAAGTGTGCAGTCAGAGAAATTCAAAATTCTAAAAAAATAAAACAAGAGCTAGATTAAGCCTAAAGAATCATACATAAATTAATAGCAGAAAGAAATACAACACAGAAGCTGTATTTTTGGGTCTCAAAATTGGCCTAATAGATATGAAAATCCAGATGCATTTTNCTTCAAAATTCTAAAAAAATAAAACAAGAGCTAGATTAAGCCTAAAGAATCGTACATAAATTAATAGCAGAAAGAAATACAAGCAGAATCCAGAAGCTGTATTTTTGGGTCTCAAAATTGGCCTAATAGATATGAAAATCCAGATGCATTTTCTCCAAATGTAGAGAGGCAAATCCTTTCCACTTTGCATAAGACTCCAAGTCTTTGAGAGGTACAGGACTCAATCAAATGAGGACCTGTTCCATCTTCAGGAGAAGGAAATTCTGATCACCTCAAAGGTTAATATTGGAAAATGCATGTGAAACATGGAGGTCAATTTAGCTCAAGACATGTTGAGGTGAGCTGTAAAACCTTTTAGTGAACTCAAATGATCAGTTTGTATTCATTTATTCATCTTAAGTTGAGAACAGGATTCTCTCCAGGTCATATTCTGCTCTTGAAAAAGTATAGAATAATGAAACAAGATGGGATGGGGAAGGAGACAAACCATAAGAGACTCCTAATCTCACAAAATAAACTGAGGGTTACTGGGGGGTGGGAGGGTAGGGATAGGGATAGGATAGGTTATAGACATTGGGGAGGGTTTGTGCTTTGGTAAATGCTGTGAAAGATGTAAGCCAGATGATTCACAGACCTGTACCCCTGGGGCAAAGAATAAAAAAAAATAAATTAAAAAAAATCAAAGGTAAAAAAAAAAAAAGAAAAAAGAAAAGTATAGAACAGGCTCACTCCCCTGATAGTCTATCTTTGGCAATTACTGGTGTTGTAAGGGAGAATATTAGTAATAAAGAAAGCAATATCCCCATTTCCACCAATGGAGGATCTAGGTAATTCTATCTTTATACAAGGGATGGAGAATATACTATATATATCTCGATCTTTGCCAGAAATAATTGCCCTTTATTGCATTTTTTGGGACAAATATTTGCATAATTCTCTTTTGAGAAGTGACAATATAGAATTCTCAGAGTAAAGGATCTCTCCAAAAATACGTTTTATTTTACTTTCAGTTTCTGGCTTCTTGTTCAATATACACACTGAGTTTTAGCAAATTTTTAATGGATCTGCCTTTGCTTAAAACTATTAATTGGAATTATATATAGACAATTATTCATTCATTGCATTTACCTGTAGAGAGAATTAAATACTTTTTGAAATAAGAGGAACTTGAGTTGCAAACTGAAACAACCCACAGAGCACTCTGATATTCAATTGGCATTTCATTAAACCTTTTCACAATTACTTACTATTTGTTGGATGAAACACTTGCTACAAATCATTGCTAATGTAGCATCTTAAATAACTTCAGAAATGAGCTGGTACATTTCTATTAAGCAGTCTTAATGAACAATTAAGAAGCAAACACGCCATCATTTTACACTGTTTTTTTTTTTTTCCTTCACATTTCTTTATGTTGTTGATTATTTTTCTTAAATACTAATTTTCACAACTGGGAGAATTTGTGGTAACAGGAAACTTTTTTAGGAGAATTTAGTCACCCCGAGGTCCCACTGGCCATTTCTTGGGGAAAGCAGCCTTTGCCATGTGAGTTTTTTATGTAGGAAGTTCTATGATGAACTTTTCTTTCCCACTCCAAACCCCTTCTGTGCATTTTTGGGCACTTTTGGAGACTGCTTCATTCACAATACCTACTCACCTAAACAAAGTTGCAAAAAGAAATGAAACAAATCTGCCTTAACTTTAAAAGAAAAAAATAAACTTTTCAGAATACCACTTCATTAGATTTTGTGTGTGTGTGATATTTTATATATATATGTATATATATACGTATATATATACATATATATATACATATATATGTATATATATNATATTTTATATATATATGTATATATATACATATACATATGTATATATATACATATATATATACGTATATATATACACACACATACACACATACACACACACACACATATTTACCTTATATATGTCCCTGTCTAATTTACCAGTTTTTAATATGNCACATACACACATACACACACACACACACATATTTACCTTATATATGTCCCTGTCTAATTTACCAGTTTTTAATATGGAACAAATGACATTTCATTATTTTGGTTTCATCTACTTGGTTTTTAGGTACTCCAGTCTTGGATGGGGAAGAACAGAACTCAGCGATATTTTAAGGTTTTGTTGGTGTTTCTTTATTTGCTTTTAAAACAGTGTTTGCCATGCAACTCCTAGAAGAACAAAGAACAAAATAGAAGAACAACAAATAGAAGAACAATAGAAATACAAAGAACCCTTCTGTAGGGTGTTAGCTTTCTTCCTCAGGTTTAGCAACAGTGTTTCTAACTAGTTCTGTGAGTTCCTTGGTAGAAAGAAGCCCGTTGGCATATGGAATCCAGCAAACGTCTAGCAGATCCCCAGCCCTGTTTGCCTGGAGCATAAATAGGAGATTCTTACTAGGAATTGTCCAAGGAAATCCCTGTCCTGTCACTGTGGAAGATAAAGGCAAAGAAAACCTTCAAATAGAACTGCAATTAATTGAAAGAGACAAGACCAATGGGCAACTTTTTTAAAAATTTTATTTATTTTTTTAAATTTATTTGAGAGAAAGAGAGTGAGCCAGCGCAAATGAGCAGGAGAGAGGGGCAGAGGAAGAAGATGATTCCCTGCTGAGCAAGAGCCTGATGTGGGACTGGACCCCAGGACCCTGGGATCATGACCTAAGCTGAAGGCAGATGCTTAACAGATTGAGCCACCAGGTGTCCCCCTTTTTAAAAATTTTTATTTATTTGAGAGAGAGAAAGAGAGCCAATGGGACAACCGTGAGATGAACCACTGTGCTGGTGTGAAGGGGCACTGTCAGCAGGGATAGGGATGGAGAGAGGAACAAGGAAGGGGTGAGTGTCTCAGATGAAAGCATTTGTCCATACCATGTCCATGCTGTAGTTAAATTTTCAGGCACATAATTATGCCCAGCAAAATTTTAGTGGATCAAAAGACCAAGAACCTTGATTCTTTTTCCCATCTGGTGTGGTATTTTCTTACTTGGATGAACTTCACGATCTTTCTTTCAGTTGTTCCCTTGATACTGCAGTTGCGCATGAAGCTTAGAGCAGGAATCACACTTAAGATGGCTCTTGTGGAATGCCAAACACCATCTCTAAACTTCCAGCTTTGGCTCAGCCAGAGTGTGCCTGGGCCCCAAAGTAGCTCAGCCTACGTATGCCTGAAGTTACAAAAGGTCTCATGAAAAGAGCTACATGCATGTCTCTTCCTCAACCTAGCTTCAAAATGCACTTTCTGTTGTGTGGAAAGAGTTCCACTAACTTCTTATCCTCACTTCTGAAACAGTTATCACCTTTTGTCTATCCTATAGCTAAGACACCATTTGGTCTCCCTCAAAACACTTTTTCTTTTTACTTTCCTTTATTTTTTTGTTTCTTCTCTTTCTTCTGTCCTTCCTTTCTTTTCTTTTTAAAGATGTTAGAGCAATAATTCTCCAATATTTCATTTTAAAAAACTGCTTGCTCAATGTTTGTATATCTAAAACTGCATTCAAATGACTTCCTTTGAAAATAATCAGTTCTACAGTTAAATTTAAAATTCACTATTCAGGGGAAAACCCCTTAGATTTAGATGATAGTGTTTTCTTTGAGTATCATATCCACTATATGTAGAGGATAGCTTATACATNCAGTTAAATTTAAATTTCACTATTCAGGGGAAAACCCCTTAGGTTTAGATGATAGTGTTTTCTTTGAGTATCATATCCACTATATGTAGAGGATAGCTTATACATTTTGAGTTGAGTAAAAGAAGTCTGGGGAGGTCTCCATTTAAAGAGTATTTTGGGCAAAATATTTGAATCTTATTCTAAAGTAATGATTCAAAATATTTGAAAATATTGAATTCAAAATATTTGAATCTTATTCTAAAGTAATGATTCTTATTCTATAGTAATGATTCAAGTTTTAATGCACCCGATGTGTAGAACTGAGAGTCTGGCATGGTCTTCAACTCCATGAGGAAGAAATTAACCTCACAATTATAACTTCAGGTGTGTTATAAAGAAGCTTAAATTGTGGTCTGGATGTAAAAAAAATAAAAACAGGTAGCTCACCCAAATTAATGAAGACCAAATGCTACATTATCATATTTGTCCAGATAAATTTTATTTATATTTTGAAATTTCAGTCATACTTTTTTTTTCCAGAAGAAGTTCACTTTGTTTGCAACCATTGGTGGTCAGTGATAAAGCGAAATCCAGGCCATACACATGTTTTAGTTTTACATCAAGGATTAAAGATTAGTTGGATTTTTGTTTTTTAAAGAAAATACAACAGTGAAGCAGGGTAAACACTTTTAAAACCCAGAAACAAGCATTTACCGTTATAACTGAAACATGGAAAAAATACACATTTTGCTAGTTACTTTCTTATATTAGGGGAGCTATTCTTAATAAGGTTTGCAGTCACATCCAAATTGGCCCATTCCATGAATATGCACCTTCCTGCCATCATTTAATACTGATAAGTAGTTCCATGTCTTTTAAGCTTTTTGACACTGATGTTTTCTGGACCTTTCTTGTATCACCAGCCTTCTCAACTCATATATCAGTGTTCACCAGAGCTCTATAGTTAGTCAGTCTTCTGATACCTTCGGTTGGTCTTAACAACTACTTAATTGCTTAAGATACCCACATCTGNAAGAGCTCTATAGTTAGTCTTCTGATACCTTCGGTTGGTCTTAACAACTACTTAATTGCTTAAGATACCCACATCTGGGGGCAACTGGGTGGCTCAGGTGGTTAGCATCTGCCTTCAGCTCAGGTCATGATCTCAGGGTCCTAGGATCAAGCCCCACCTAGGGCTCTCTGCTCAGTGGGGAGCCTGTTTCTCCCTCTCCCTCTGCCTGCCACTCCCCCTGCTTGTGCTCACTCTCTCTGTCAAATAGATAAAATCTTAAAAAAAAAAAAAAGATTCCCACATCTATACTCCTAGACCCGTATGTTTCTATGAACTCCAGACCACCCCCTCATACTCCAGGCCATCTTCATTTGGACACTTCCAAGTTTCTCAGAGTCAATATTGCAAGTCTTTTGCGACTCCATCACCTCATAGTCGATCCACACAACCCATGCATATTAACAACTTTCAGAAAGTTCTCTCTCCATGCAACCATGACCTGAACCATTCATCTAAACAATTGCTAAATTGAAATGAGCAATTTTCCTGCACCCAGTGTGGCACCTCCTCTTTCCCCCCCTCCAACCTGACTATTGTTGACAGACTGCCTTTTCTATTTTTTTTAAAGATTTTATTTATTTATTTGACACACAGAGAGATTACAAGTAGGCAGAGAGGCAGGCAGAGAGACAAGGAGAGGAGGAAGCAGGCTCCCTGCTGAGCAGGGAGCCCGATGCAGGCCTCGATCCCAGGATGCTGAGATCATGACCTGAGCTGAAAGCAGAGGCTTTAACCCACTGAGCCACCCAGGCGCCCCAGACTGCCTTTTCTAAAACACAATCTCTATCAGTCAATTTCTTGTATTATAAGCCTCCTGCTTTCTATAGGCAACCTCCATTTGCTCATCCCTCTCTAGTGTTCTATCCGTCCACTTTCTGCATATATATATATATATATATATATATATATATATATATATATATATATATATACTCTCCCCAGTAGAATGGTGTTCCCTGGAACTCTTCAATCTGGCAGGATTTTACACTTCTGTGTTCACAGATTCTGATCCTGGCATTCATTTGTACTTATTCTCCAATCATTTCATCTAGTCAGCTCTAGTGTCAATGCACTCAGACTTCTCTGTTCTGCAGTGTATGCGTGTCTAAGCATTTTCCTCATCGTGCATTGTGTCCTGTGCACAACGTTATCACAACACTGATTTTTCTCTACCTCAATATTGACACCGCTATCTTTCAGTGTGAGGTTAGATCTTTTTTTTNGTCTTTTTTTTTTTTTTCCAGATTTTATTTATTTATTTATTTATTTGAGAGAGTCCCTGAGAGAGAGAGAGCATTAGAGAGAGCACAAGCCAGAGGAAAGGGGCAGACAGCGAGGGGGGAAGCAGTCTCCCTGCCCAGCCAGGAGCCCAATGTGGGCCTCGATCCCAGGATCCGGGATTATGACCTGAGCTGAAGGCAGACGCTTAAGCGAGTGAGCCACCCAGGAACCCTGAGGTTATGTCTTATAATACTAATTAACATGTATAACTTCATTTAATCTTCACAAGCTTATAAAAAAGTTATTATACACCCATTTACAGGTTAATAAATGGAGGAAAATAAAATTAGAAACACAAAACTAACAAAGGTCACACAGTGTCATAAGAAGAATTTTAAATTCTTGTGTTTAACACAAGAAATGAGACTCCTAAACTCACTCTGAATTGCTAAATTATTTGATGTTTATTCCTAGTACATAGTGTGTGGTACACAATACCCACTCTATAAATGTCAATTAAAGGATGAATGAACTCTCAGTAGTGTGGTTTCTCTTAAACAGACATTATAATAAAGATATCATGCAAGAATTATAATGGATAGAAGTCAGGAGCTGAATACAGTATATGGCTTATATAAATATTCATTAATTAAATTGATTAAGGGCCTGCTATATCCTGCCTTTGTTTTGTTGCTTATATAAAAAGCACTCACTATTCTTGGACATTAAGTTGGCTCAGGTCAGCTAGAGAGCACTAATCTTCCCTGATAAATTCTCTTTCATGGCTGCTCTCTCTGGGTAGTAGGCACACAAAAATCATTATATCCCCTTTTCTCTCCTTTGAATAAATGAACAAAACCCTTGTGCTCTCATAATAACCTGCTCCTGCAGAAAATGAGTATTGTTCCATGAAAGTCACTTCTTATTTTTGTGTCTTAACTTTTTCACTTGGGAAATGAAGAAAGATTTAAGAGAGAAATATTTGCCTAACACTTCAGAAGAGTTTGGGGGATAGTAGATAATGAAATAATGATTTCTAAAACACTAGCAAATTTGCAGACAAAAGTTGCTGTGAGATGCAAAGATGATAAGAATTTTAGGGAAACGGTCCATTTAATAGTCATTACCAAGAGAGGTTTAATTCTAAGAAGTGCTTAAAGAAGTGCTTCGATTTAGCTCTTAAAGTCCAAGTGATTATTTTAGGACTTTAAAAAATGCCAACTCGGGTAGAAAACAAATAAGCAAGTCATAAACATGTCAACTTTGCTAAAAATCAGATTCTGTTTTCTAAATTTAAAATGTAGTAAGACTGGTTACTCTGTATGGAAGTCAACAAAAAAGTTTCAAAGAAAGCCAAAATAAGCACGATTCATAACTCAGAGTGTCGTTAGAGAAAGAATCATAAAAATAAGATCATGAAACACATTCCATTTCCCAGATACTTCAATATAGATATTATATATAAAATAAAATAGGAGATACCATTTCTATACTAAATATTGGAAAAGAGGACATAATAATTATAAAGGTGGATAAAAAGTATTATCTTTTGTTTTTATTATATTAGTAAACAAAAATGCAATGACCTTTCTCTTTGGAACAGAATTGGATTATTTTCTTCAGACTATTAGATTTTCAGAGAATTCTTTAGGAACTTAGTTACATTGAACAAAGATACATTACAAACTATGGCCTTTTCCCCTAAAAAGGGGAACTTTTTACTAAATTAACCTCAATTATGACCTATTATCTAAGTGAATAATTCTTATTTTCTTTCCAATGTACTTTGGTTACTTATATACATACTCAAGAAACAGGCTTTAAAATTTTTTTAAACATAACTTTTTATTTTAGGGTAGATTAAAACTCAAAATAAGTCATGGAAATAGTACACAATTCCTGTGTACATTTTACCCAACTGTTTCTAGTTCCAATACCTCCAATACCAAACAACACTGTCAGAATCAGGACATTAACACAGGAACAATAATGTTAAGTCAGGTACAGGCAAAGATAAACTTTTAAGTCATAGATAGGTAGATAGACAAATAATTGATAATAGAAAAGTAGAAAGATAGAAGATACCCAGAATGATAGATATGGTTTCATTCTTTGAAATCATGATGAAAGAATGGGTAATAAACGACTTTAGCTTATATGAAAATGAGACAAACCTAATCATTATTTTTTGCCATATAAACCCCTTAGCCCATTCTGCACTCATTCTGCACATCTCCTCTAGATGCATTGTTATCACAGTTATTCATGCTTTTTCTGGCCATAACGCATACACCGCCGTTCCCCTTCCACTCCTTTCTGTGTCCCCATCTTCCTCTCTGATGGCTCACAGCCAACATTATTTCAGTAACTGGCTCAGGGTCCTCTGCCTCAAGACAAACTCCTGCCTGTTCTCTTGATATACAAACTAATCATTTGGTTTTGTATTTTATAGCACTCATGCATGGACAGTACCTTTTTCTTTATGATTGGAAATGTCCTCTATTTTTATTTTCATATTTATCTGTCTTCTTATAATGGATTATAAACTGCAAAAGTATTTCTTCCATCACTTTTGAATTCCCCTAAGTGCACAATCAACTGTGCATGTGGTGAAGCTTAAAAAAAGGTTATTGAATGAAAGCCTACCTTTGGCACTAAATGCCAACAGAGCAATTATAAAAGGACATATCTCCTTAAACACATTGTAAGAAACATACATGCAAATGGAAGTTTCAGGAACAATCCATGTTTATTTAAAAAATATTTCTCTTTAGCATATATTTAAAGGTAAAATGGGTAGAAAATCAAGAAGAATTATAATTGAAGTGACCTGGAAAAATTGAATCTAAGGCTTTGTCAAGTCCTGCTCAAATGCCTGCCCACAAAAATTGTGCACATTAAATGCATATTATATTAAGTCACTAAAATAAGCAAAAATAGTGGACATTTGTTTTAGCATGAGATAACGGTGCAGTCCTTACATTAATAACAAACTATTTAAAAAACAGTTTTATGACTATGACTACATTACAGTATGTGATGTGTGTTTGTTATTTCTAGAAAATAATGAATATAGCACATGAATTCAGAAATCCTTGAAGAATTTGACATTAGCTATACTGAAATCAAACAGAAATAATAGTGAAACACTTACTAAAAGATAGCATCTGTGTATTAATTTTAGAAAAATAGTCACAAAATCCAGCTAAGCTGTATAATGTTGATAGTGAGACACTGTTCGAGAGACTTGGCTTTAGACTAAGGCCATACATGTACAAGGTTGCTGAATAGAATGGAACTGAATATATCCATGCTTTTGTATCTGTATGGTACACTGATAAACATATTTATGCTTATTTTAATAGGCATGCTTTATTTTTAATTATACATACCCACATACCAAGAGAACCAGAATCTGTCCACTGATCCTGTTTGTAACTGATGGCTCCCAGTATGTCCCTAAGATCTTTTACAGACAGAGGTTGTCAACTAAGCCTTTGATTGTCTAGAGACGTTAGCTGTGTCCTATATATATTACATTTGACTAAATTCAATCTGTCTTGTTTACTTTCAAAATCTTATGGCTTTATTATGAATGAGTCACCGCTGTGTATGGCCATTTTTCTTTGGGTGTCCACATTTCTCAATTCAGTTTTCGATCAGCTTGCATAATAAACAAACTTTTTCTCCACAACATGGAAATATATTTATTACAATCAACATAAATATTTAATCAATTTTATTCTACTCTGATTATCAACTAGTCACTTGAATCTGAACATTATATTTTGGAACGGAGAGCAAAGATTACCTGTCCATAAGATGACAAGCAAAGGAAGAGATATGTGACTTGTCAAAGATCAAACAATTCTGATACTGGAAGTCATATTCTAATTTTAATTTTCAAAATTTTAATTATAAAATACTTTAAGCAGACACTAGTATAGGAAATAATATAAAACCCAGCCAAATACCAATTGCTGGAGTGTTCAACAGATAAGATTTTTGTCGTATTTCAGATCTCTGTCTTTCAGAAGAAAAGAGAGAAAGAAAGAATACTGATTTTCCAGGTCAATATTCTGTTCACAAAACCCTGCTGCCTATCTCTCAGCTTGGAATTATTGCTGATTTTTATTTTTGTGAAAGGTTAATAGCAAGTTTACTTTGCAAAGGACTTTCATCTATTATCACACTTGAGAAAT
This sequence comes from Ailurus styani, assembly GCA_002007465.1. NCBI lineage: Eukaryota > Metazoa > Chordata > Mammalia > Carnivora > Ailuridae > Ailurus > Ailurus styani. Next base: position 1,630,746 of record LNAC01000264.1, read on the forward strand.
AGGGTACATATTACTCTCTGTTTTTCATGAAAGAATGAAGCATAGAATTGTTAAATGACTTTCCCAAGATGTCAGTGGGAGTCAAAGAGAGCGGGACCAACCTCTGACTGCCAGTCTGCATAGGTCTTGCTCTATTGTGCAGCATACATTATAAGATAATAACTCAATATCAGAACATGAGTACAGCATAAAGAGAAACACATTTCAAAGCACAGTTGGAACTCTAAATTTTTAAATAACCTAAACCCTTCGATATTTGACCATCACCAGAATTGCAAACTTATCTAGAAAATGTTAATAATCCTTTCAGATTCCCATGAGCTACTAGTTGATTCTTTACCTTGAAGTATCACTATACCCTTTTCCAAATGCTTTCATGTAGTTTCTTTAATTGTGCCAACAACCCTACAAGGCAGGAATTTTGTTAGTCACCTTTTTGCCAGTGAAAACATGGAGTTGCTGAGAAGGCACACGTTCATAATGGCTTATGCCTGGTGTCTCCATTCTTTATTGCACATTAGAATCATCTGGGGAAACTTCAAAATCCTCAAGACCCAGGTCATGTTCAATACAAAAAAAAAATCAGAATGTCTAGGAGTGGGTTCCAGGCATTGCTAAATTTTAAAGAGCCCAAGTGATTCCAGTGTGCTGCACAGTTTGGGAGCTACTTACACCACAGTGAGTTACCGGTGCTGCTAGTCCTAATGCTGCCTCTTCTATCGTATGCAAGTGTCCTCACACATGAGCTTGCTCTCTGTCCTCAGGACACCAGCTACCTTCAGTGTAAGGAGATTTTTTTGACTCTGCATTTTGATTTTTCATTCATAAATAAAAACAGATATTTATATAACCTGCAGTCACCATACCATTTTCCACCCCACATCATGCTGCAGCTGAAATGGTAAGTTCACCATCTAAAGCACTGACCTCTAATAACCTTGATTCTAGTCTTAATTCACCTTGTCTGTGGCCTATGAGTTTATCCTTGTTACGACAATGAAAATCTGTCTTTTAATCTGAATTTTAAATCCACAATGAAATTTTGAACATCCTCTGTAGTTTAAGATGGAAACAGAAAAGTTACAAATCAATGTTATAAATCTCACATTATCTACAAGCTTTATATGCCAACAGAGTCTTGGAGGAGTTCAAGATGCCAAGGTACTTCCAGCTATTCTCACATAACCTGGAGGATAGCGTTGTAGTTCCCAGGATCAGCCTCTTGATTGCTTACTAACCAGTTCTCAAAGAAACTTCAGCCCATTTATCTTCCTCTCATTCTTGGATTATAAAGAATGTTTGGAAACTATGAAACCCAGACATCATGTTCAAGAAGGATTTATAATTTTCACCACTGTACAAGGATTCACAATATTAGAAATGTTCCAGCTGGCTCTCTGAAATGTGGATATACCATGCTCCCCTAAACTGGAACAAGAAAGAATGGCTAAGAAACTGTGCTCTAGTCTTTCACTACCTTGGAGAACATGGGTCCAAAAATGAGAAGGTAAGAATCTTCAATACAGTTATTTTCTACTGTTACTCAGGGTCTTTACTAGTAAACACAGAAATTATGAATCTATATAACATATGACTCCATCTTCAAGAAGCTTCCTAGATTTGTAGTGGTCTGAAAGGAAAGGCCAGACATTGTACCAATATAAACAAAGGAATTATTCCACTAGAAACAATTCTAGTATTAATTGATCCCACTTCACCCTTTGGTATCATTTGGCTAGAATATATCAGCAGGCTTACCTTTCTCTTATAGTGCAAGATAAATCATCCTTAAGGCCATCACACACCTCACTGAACTTTTTATTTCTACATGAGAGAAGTCAATCTTCAGGTATAACTAGTACTGAATTAATTTACTACTTGAATTAACAATAAAGTTATTGAAAAGTACTTTAAATAACTTAACAAGGCAGATGAAGGATCCCTTTAATTTTGACACTGTAAATCTTCTGAATTTTAATCAACATAACATTTTCATGACTTGAATACCCTTTTCAGGAGAAGAAAGTTTTAAATGGCATTAATAAAAAATTTTATTACCTAACAAAACTGCTTGTGATGTCCTCCTTTAGAAAAGCTCACTTCTTAAAGACTAGTATATAGGCAAATAATTGTACATGAATAATAATTAAAATAAATTTTAAAATAACATCAAGGTTTTCTGAATGATATGTATATATACATATACATCAAATGATTTATATCATATATTTATATATTTAAGGTGCTAAATTATGTATTCAGATTATATATATAATTTACATAAATACTTTAAATATACTCATAGCTAACATGTATTAAATATATGTATATATTTACCTTGCAATCATATCTATAATTTACCTGAAATTTATTTTTGTGAATGATATCAGGTAGTGAAGTTTTCTTTTTACCATATAGACAATTGTTCTAGCAAAGTTTACTGAAAACAAGAGTCCCTTCCCCACTGAAAAATAGTGACACTTCTGTTGTACATCTATTATATCTGTGGGGGTCTGTTTCTGTACCCTCTTCTGCCCTACTGAAGCTATTTGCCTATCACTGAGCCAGTATGTTGTTTTTAATTCTTTCACTAAATAATAGAATATCTATTAAAACAAGTCTTCCCACCTACTTTTTCAAGAGTGCATTGGCTATTAGACATTATCATTTCCATATAATTTAAATCAGCTTGTCAAATTCCCCATTCCTACCCACACACATACAACTGTTGGGATTTTGAATGGGGTTTTATTAAATCTAAATCAGTTTATACAGAACTGACATCTTTTTTTTAAGATATTATTTCATTTATTTATTTATTTATTTATTTATTTATTTATTTATTTTAGAGAGAGTGAGAGAGAGCAAGAGTAGGGAGAGAAGCAGAGGGGGAAGGACAAGGAGGAGAAAGAATCTCAAGCAGACCCCATGCTTTATAAACTAATTAATACATTTAATAAGATAGGGCATACATCTCTCAGCCCCAAATTTCATGAAGTAACATAGAAAAATTGAATATGATGAATCTAACGCCAAGTGAGAAAACAATAAACAATGTTATTAAAGCATAGGGATATTATAGGATCATTTAAAGGTTAGAAAATACACAGGGCTTTAACCTATGGAAAAATAAATGTCTAAAACAATGCCAGAGAAGGTTATTTTTAAACATAGGAATGATGTGTGGAAGATTAGGTCTATAACTGATGGATGAAAGAGAAGAGACATGCCCTGGAAAATTTGTCGTGATTAAATGGGAGGCCAGATTAAGAGAAGTTAGAACATCTGACAAAAACATGACAAATTATGCAAGTGGACACCTATAGGAACATTTGTGTTAAGCAGCAAATAGTGACCTATTTATCTCCAGGTTATAATACAAATGCAGGAACTGGACCAGAGATTCAGGACTATTCCCCAGGTAATTGCTGGTCCTGGAAAGGACAGGGATCTCTCACATACAGGAGTCAAGTTCCCAACTTTCAGTTACCAATTCAGACTTCAGTAAATTTAAGAAGGTAAATAGGGATTCTTAACTACAAATATGAGCAGACAGCCCCCAAATTCCCAACAGTGGAAGAAAATCAACACCATAAGAAGAAATCAATTTCAACAGAACTAATACACAATGAAATTAATAGAGCCAATAAAGACTGAAAAATATATATAAATGTTACATATTTTCACAGATATAAAACATGATATGTCTCCCCACAATACAGAATCTGCAAAGGCAAGTTTTGGAAATTGAAATTTTCACTTTTAAAGTTGAACGGAGAGAGTAAATAGCAGAAGGAACAATCTTGAAGAGAAAATTGGCCAATTAAATGATTAAATTTAGGAATTTTCTCAGGATATCAGGCAAAAGGTGAAGGAAAAGGGATGTATATAGTTGATAAGTTAAAGGACATGGAAGCTATATCCAGATATCAAAACATTTCTCTAATTAAATTTTGGGAAGAGAAAGTAAGAAGGATGCGGGAAGGACTCCCTGAAAAGAAAAACAAAAAAATAAGAGAAACAATAATCCAAGTCCTTCACTTCTCCCTTTTAGTCCATTCTAAAAACAATCTCCATGTAAACATCTTTTGCATAGTCTGAAGAAATCAAATAATAATTTCTCTGATTTTTAATGGTCTTATAAAATATACTAATGAACACAATGGTAAAGCCAATATTGAATTAAATTTCAGTCTTTTCATTTCACTTCAGTTAACACTATTCTCCATGGAGCTCAAATATGAAAGAGTACACTCTACTTGGCCAACAGTTTTTTTCCAAATATAATTACAAACCTAAAATTCCAGGTAAATCAAATCATGATGGAAGGAATGGAATGACTGAAATTTTACCAACAAAACAGCCAGGTATGCTGAACACTCACGTGCTAAATACAGAAAGTTTACAATAAATAAGGGGCAAAGACTTCAGTATCTTAACAAATTTTTTTCTCTTCCATCATATGTCTCGAATCTTCATAACATTAATAAATTAATCCCCTCTCCCATAGTAGACTAACCTTTATTATTCTTCAAACTGTTTTAAATATATGTAAATAATAAACACCTGGCTTGTTTTCTCTATGGCAACAGTAAATAATTTGTGGTGCATTCTCTCATTACTGAAATTATGTCTAATATTTAGTAAACTCTATGGCAAATACTCCACATGGCAGAGGAGACCCATTCCTGGATTTGTGTTTGTTAGGACTGAAAATGCCATTTCAAGTAGGTGCGCTAATGTTTACCGCAGAATCAAGATTTATTAAAACTACTCCACAGAGCAACATTGTACAGAATTTATGAACTGTAAAACTGCTATAAAGGTCACTTGAGGTGCAAAAGTTTAATTTGGAGTATCATGTTATGGTAAAGAACTGCTACACTCAATGCTTGTTAAAATAAATGGTTTAAGGATATTTGTCTCAGTCTGTGGAGTTTATGAACTTCAACAAAAATAATTTCATATTATCTCATGTTTTACATAGGCTTGGTTTCTTTAAGGTTTGTTCACAAATCCACAATTTATCTCATGTGTAAAATAGGAAAGAAAACTGATACAGATTCAATCTCACTTTTCAAATTGTTTCATAAAGCATACTACGTATCATTACTTATCTGACTTTCAACATTTACTATTTCACATTGATATTCATTCCTCTTTTGATGCTAAGACCTGTAGGAATGGACAACTTCTCAAGAAATATAAAAAAATGCATAAGTCATTAAGCATTTGTAGAGGAGCATTTGGAAAGTCATTGTTAAGCCAGATTATAGATTATAAAAATGTCTTACTTTGTAATATTATATTTATATGTAAGACATTTGCAAAAACAATCCAAGCAAGTAAAATGTAAAGCAAAATATCAGTTTTAGAGAGTTATCACTTTTAGTTTGATAAATATTGTGCAATAAAGTATAACAAAATGGAAAGATAACATAAAAAATAGTGAGCATTTTCAAAATTTTTCCTGTAACAGATTCTATTAATGGTAAAAATAGTATAAAATTAGTTCTCTATAACTTTATTTTATATCAAAACCAGTATTTATTATCAAAGATCCAAAATGTAGAATCAGCATATTATTTACTGTATGTGAGATTTCTAATTAGCACAGTAACAAAATAAAACTCTGCCATAGTATTTGCATTATAAATCTTAGACTATAAAATACTGCACTTATCTCTTGATCAATTTAAATAGTACTTTCAATAAATCTTAAATACAAAGAAGTATCATGGAATTCAGAGTTCCCTTTTGAAGTAAAATTGATGAAGATGATATGTCTCCAAAATAGCCAGGACTGAAATTTTCTTCCTACAGTGAAAAATGTAGCTAAAATGTTTTGCCTATCTATAATTCACTAAGCGTTTCACTAAGCAATTCTTCAGAATTAATTTTTTTAAATTTATTTTTATTATTATTATTTGCCCTAGGGGTACAGGTCTGTGAATCATCAGGCCATTTTTTTTCTTTTAACAACCCTATGTCATAGATGTTATCATTACCAATATTTTCAGGATAGAAAAACTAAAGCTTGGACAGTTTAAATAATGTTCTTAAGGTTATGCAGAAATATAGTGGAGCAAACACTTGAACCAGTGTTTCAAGTCTAATTTTTTTTTTCCTACAAGTGCATTGCACCCTATTGTAATGTATTTATGCTAAGGTTTATTAGAGCAGGGCATAAGGAAACATCTAGGCAAAAGAATCAGAGATTACTGTGGAAAGTATAAGTGTTTTAATCTGGAGGGTTATCTGTTCTCAAACATCCAGGGTTTATCTCTACCTGAAGTTGTAGGTAATATATTAAAAAAAAAAGTGGCAGAATTCAGTTAATTACTCTGGGTCTGCTGTTCTCTGCACACGTCTCTTCTTCTCACGCAGTCTCCATGCTGTTGTAAATCTCACTATCTTTCTTTGACTTCTTTTCAAGGGTCATGCTTTCCTATCAGATCCAGCCAAGCCAACAACACCCACCTCTTTGGACTGAGAAATTTGGAACAAAATGGGATTTTTCTTGGCTAATAATTCTGTGACACAGACCACAAACTCATCAAGAAAATGCTTTGCCTTTAAGATATGTCCAGTGAGTACCACAGTACATAATTATGAGAATCAGTCTATCCATACCCATAAAACTTATTACCATTCTCTTTGAGATCTGATCCTACCCAAAGCTCTTACTATTTTCTGGAAGATGTGTTTTATTCCTCCTTGAATCATAGAATTTTATACAATTGCTTTCTAACTTAAGACATTATTCAGACATTTGCAAGTGAGAGCACATTTTTATATTATCTTTGTATGGTCATTCTAATATCCCGTGTATTACATAGGGTTGTGTAATGGCAGGAATACTTATAGATAGGGTAGTTATATAAGGTTGATTAATATTATCTGAGACAGATCATATCAATAATTTAAATGTTGAGCTTTGAAGAACTCTAGATAGAGGACAGAACTATTAGCAATTAGTAATTCATTCTGATTCAAGGAAATAAGTTTAACCCAAATATTCACAAATCAGAGTACAGTTTAAAGGTTAGACATAGGGCGCCTGGGTGGCTCAGTGGGTTAAAGCCGCTGCCTTCGGCTCAGGTCATGATCTCAGGGTCCTGGGATCGAGGCCCACATCGGGCTCTCTGCTCAGCGGGGAGCCTGCTTCCTCCTCTCTCTGCCTGCCTCTCTGTCTACTTGTAATCTCTCTCTCTGTGTCAAATGAATAAATAAAATCTTTAAAAAAAATAAATAAAGGTTAGACATAAAAAACAAAATGTAGCAAGACTAACCCAATCATGACCAGGGAGCTCTTCTCTAGCTAGTACTGTAGCATTTCACCATCATCCTAGAGAAACAGGCTACTAGAATCTGCTAGTTGTATTGCTCATATATGCAATTAGTAATGTGTATATAACTTTACTTGTGACATATTATGACTATACTTATTCCTTAAGTATGAAGGCATTTATTTTCAGCTAGTCCTTGAGTTATATTTTTAAAGTTTAGATTAAAAAAAAAACCACCTTAACATGTATTACAGTGAGATACCAAATGTACGGAAACTAATCAATGATTCTGATTATGCTGCTGGAGGTGTCCAGGTAGGCAGCAATGTTTTTTATAGATTGGTAGTTTTATAGAGAAATTCTAACTTGAGAGTACCACTGTGTTCGGCAATAAACCATATTTATTTTAATCAAACCCAGATACAGAATGTAGCTAAGAACATACACAGTATAGCAGCTCTCTAGTGCTGCTGGTGGTCCTCATGATAAAGACCACTAGAATCACTGCAGGCAAACTATAATCTACTTCTCTTACCTTTCTGTCTCTACTCATCAGATACAAATGTCATTATACAAATACATCTCTCACCATAATCTCATGATTTCTTTTGTTTTTAGCACATAGCAAGAGTAACTAACTAAATTTGTTGTATAGCCTCCATTCAGCTATTATTGTGACTGAAAGAACAGGAAAAATAGCTTATCAGAATCAAAAGAGTAAACATATAAGAGACAATGTTGTTTTATAGATTATTCATTTTAAAGGAGTCTTAATTTGTCACTTCATTGCAGAAATAGTTTAGTAGATTTGAGGGAAATGAAACTAAAAGTTTATCAATTTCAAGAACTAATGAAAGGGGGGCTTGGATGCCTCAGTTGGTTAAGCATCTAACTCGATTTCAGCTCAGGTCATGATCTCAGAGTACTGGGTTCAAGCCCTATGTCTGGCTCTCTGCTTAGCTGGGAGTCAACTTGAGGACTTTCTCCCTCTGCCCCACTTCCTGCTTGTGTTCTCTCTCTCTAAATAAATAAATCTTTTTAAAAAAAGAACTATAGAAATACACACACACACACTTGTTGATTTGAAACTGCAGAGAGACTAACAATTTTTTAAACTTCACACACAGTGTTATAATATTCCTGAAAACAGCCTTCTCTTCCTGCCTTAAGAGCAGCATAACACACTGAATTTCTAACACATTTTTTCAAGTGGTAAGTGTGTGTATACATATCCATTTAAGTATTTGTAACATAAAGTTGGCCTATATGGTCAGCTGTTTTGGGTAAGCCATGTGGCTAAGAGATGTAGTTTTATTTAAAAAAATAAATCCTTAGGAAAATAGAATATCTAATTTTGAACTGAGAATGTCTATATTTTCTCACATTTTCAAAATTCTCAACATGGCTTACAAGTCATTTTAGAATTGGCTTCAGACTAATCTTCCAATGCCACCTCCTAGAATTCATTTTCCTCCTCCTTCAGTACTTTCTAGGCAACCAGGTTCAGTTCCTAGAAACATGCCAAACTCTTTCCTGTCTTGGCAATAGTTCACCAGATATTTTTTCTGCCCTGAACCATTTTCAAATATTCTCTTGCAACTCATAGTCATCCTTGGGTTTCCAATACAGTGAAATTTTCACAGATAAGCTTTATTGGACCATCTTTTTCAACGAAATCTTTACTTTCATTTCCTTTCTAACATATTTCATAATTCATAATATATATTTTCACTTATTTAAAATGTATTGCTTTCATTAAACTGTAGGTTTTAAAAAGGCAAAGCTATTGGTTATTCTGTTCACATAATCGGCAAGTTGTAGGCAGTAAAATAATTTTTGTAAGAATATGAAAGGAATCACATTCAATCACCCTACTTTCCGATGAAAAATCCAGATAAAAATAGTTTACTTATGTAACCAAGTAGATGTTTTCACTGTGAGCCTTCTTAAAATTGGAAAATTGTAAGAAATCCAAAGATAATGTATTTCTGGGGAATATAAAATGGTATGTTTTGTACTTATATGGAATTCATCCAGTGAGTAAAACTATACAGGTTAACTATTCTTGGTCATATCATTCACACCTAGGAGATAGTTCAAGTACATATTTTGTATGGATAATTTTTCCTATGTATATACATGAGGGATTGTACTAGGAATTTTAAGTGGGTATCATTTATCTACAGAATTCTAGCACTGACACATTGTCATTTAAAAATATATGACTAAGTAATTTCCTACTAATGTGACCCTGTTTATAAGGAATTTCTCTACCTATAATTCTGACATGACCATCACAAATATAAACTATAAAGAGCTGAGCATTTTTGAAAAATTACTTAAAACTATGACATTTCTTGCATATTTTTCCTGAAAGTTTATCTCAATTCTAACCAGTCCAGAAAAAAAGAATGGAAATTCTGCTATCTTAGCCTTGTCACTAAACTCTGCAAAAGCTTTATGTGTATGGAGAAGTGGGAGATTCCAGCTGAGATTTTAGAATCCACACCTCAGTTTATAGCTCCAGATCATAAGACCTGAATATTCCAAAAACACGAATGGTGAAATTTAATGAATGCTTTTCCTAGACATCCCCAGATGCCTAGCAGAAGGAAAGAGGCAAAACAATCAAATTTTAAAACAACATTTAAAATATTCACACAAAAAATTTCCCTCTCGCCTGAAAAAATATACTTCTAACAGTTTAAGTAAGTGAAGACAATGAAGGAGAATAAGCCCAAACAACAAAGAAAAATATTTATAAGAACTTTTATAACTAAATGATTAAACATATATTCTGTAGTAATATATTCAGTATATATAGAAAATAAAGACAAGTTTGACAATGTGAGTGAATAAGAGACTATAAAGGGTGACCAAAGAGATTTATAAAATAACCAATAAAATTAATAGAAATTAAACTTATAACTAGAATTTAAAAATGGAAGAATTTAAATAGATTATGCCATAATTCAAAAGAAACTTACGGAACTGGAAAATGGTATAAAGAAATTAATAGAATGCAGCCAAGAGAGCTGAAAAGATGAAACATATCAAAGAGGTCTTATAAAACACAGTAGAATGAGTGAGAGCATTTTACATACATCTAATTGGTGTTCCTGATGGAGAAGAGAAAGGGAGAAAGCTGTCCTATAGTTTAGGACAACAGTACAAATGCTAATTTTAGATTTTGTTAAGTGGACAGATTATTATTATTTGTATGACACTAAGAACCTGAATAATGGGGTAATTAACTTCTAAACTTATAGAGGAAGAAACCAGATCAATAAATGGAAATACCAATGATAATCATTAATGAAAAGAAAACACTATTTTTGTACCAGGCACTGTTCTAAGTACTTTAAATCCTTTGAGACCCTACCCCCCAAGTCCCCAAAAAACAAAAATAAAAACAAAAAACCACACAAAATCCAGATTTCTAGAAAAAGGTAAGAAAGAATAAGAAGTAAAGAATAAGCATGGAAAATAGAAATTAAAAGATGGCAAATAGAAATCCAAGTATATCTAGAGTTAGAAAAAAATCTAAATGTACCAAGTGGTTCAGCTACAAGAACAATATTGCCAGACTATACTAAATAGAAAACAGGAAAACAAGCCATAATCCAACATTACATATGTTATGAGACAAATTTAAAATTGGAAGACACAGAAATAATTTTTTTAAATAGTATATAATTCAATTCTTACTAAACAAAGCTGGTAGAAATATACAACCCAGTGATATTACTACTAAGTATTTACCCCAATGATACAGATGTAGTAAAAAGAAGGGATAGACGCACCCCAATGTTCATAGCAGCAATGTCCACAATAGCCAAACTGTGGAAGGACCTGAGATGCCCTTCAACAGATGAATGGATAAAGAAGATGTGGTCCATATATACAATGGAATGTTACTCAGCCATCAGAAACTATGAATACCCACCATTTTCATCAACACAGATGGAACTGGAGGGGATTCGGCTAAGTGAAATAAGTCAAGCAGAGAAAGACAATTATGTTATGATTTTACTCATATGTGGGACATTAGGAATAGCATGGAAGACCATAGGGCAAGGGAGCAAAAACAGAATGGGAAGAAATCAGAGAGGGAGACAAACCATGAGATACTCTGGACTCTGGGAACAAAACTGAGGGTTACAGAAGGCAGGGGGTGGGGAGATGGGGTGACTGGGTGATGGATATTAAGGAATGCACGTGTTGGGATGGGCACTGGGTTATACACAACTAATGAATCATTGAACACTACATTAAATACTTATGATGTACTATATGCTGGCTAAATGAACATAATTAAAAAAGAAATATATTATTACGTACTATGGATTTTAAGGAAAAGGCATTACAAAAATAAACAAAAACTTCACAATGTTACAAGGTTGAATTCACCATTATGATTCATCAACTTAATTTTAAGTATCTAACAACAAAGCTACAAATGAAAAACTGAAAATTGAAATCAAAAAGAGTCAAACATACAGAAAGATTTTATCATACCTCTCAGTAAATGTTATAATAAATAAAAAAAATAAATCACAAGGAATATTGAAGGTCACGGAGACTATAGAAAATTTGATAAACATCACCGAATATCTTAATATGTATAAAATATTGCAGAGAATTACTAAATAATACACATCGTTTGCAAGGTTGTAGAGGATACTTCCAAGTTTGACCATCCAGTGGACCACAAAGGAAGTCTCAGTGATTCCAGTATTTGAAATCCTACAGCTTATATTAAGAAAAATTCAATAACAAAGGATAACAACAACAACAAAAATTATATGATGGGAATAAAAACACACTTTTAAGTAATCCATATTTCAGAGTAATTATCACAGAAATTAGATTGTATTTTGAAATCAATGATAATTACAGTATAATTTGATGCTATTTGGAATTAAATAATAATGACGATACTACTTATGTATCTCGTAGATACAGCTAATACAAGAGGGGAGTTTCAAACCTTCAAAGCTAATATTAATTCCTATAACAGTGTATACCAAATATGCTCTCTCAGAGCTGTCTATACTTTTTGTAATCCCTAAAAACACAAAAAGTGTTTCCTAGGAGGTCATAAAAGTAGCCTGTAACACTTTAGCAATAACAATGCCATTTATTGATTGGCTATTATATCCCATTCACCAAGTGTGATGAAGCCTACTGTTAGTCACTTAATAATCCAACCTTCTTCACCCTGCCCCCCCTCTTTTTTGAAACACATAACTGACAAGTGTAGAGACTATGCTTTCCACCTTCAATTGCCATGTGTTGTGACCATGTAACTAAGCTCAGGCCAATGAACTGTGCAAATATTGGGTGGTAGTTTGTGGAAAATCTCTTAAGAAACAGCTGGTGTGTGGACTTTACATATCTGAGTAATGTGGATTTAATTGCTGGAGCTACTAACTTGACACATGATGAGGAAAATTATGTGTATGAATAGCAAAGTGGTTAGTTGGAAGGGGTTTACATCCCCAGAAACCTTTTAAAGCCACCATGGCCTGAATGCTCATACCTGTACAGTGTGTAAGTGAAGAATAAGCTTTCATCACAATTATGCCACTGATATTTTTGGTTTTCTTTTCTTTTTTTTTTTTTAAAGATTTTATTTATTTATTTCACAGCGGGAGAGAGATCACAAGGAGGCAGAGAGGCAGGCAGAGAGAAAGGGGGAAGCAGGCTCCCTGCTGAGCAGAGAGCCCGATG
>LNAC01000264.1:1648661-1690851 GCA_002007465.1 Ailurus styani
AGGAAGGAAGGAAGGAAGGAAGAGAAAGAAAAGCAAGCAAGCAAGCAAGCAAGCAAACACCAATTTTACTGAACTTTTACATCTACATGGCAGTCCTCAGAAGAGAATGTTGACCATAAGAAGTGACCAGAGGAGGAAGATTTTAGACCTTTCAGATAAAGAAACAGTATATTTGAGAAGAGTTGGTAAGACAGAAAGATTTATCCTAAGGGTATTAAATGGTGAAGAAGTAATGAGGAAGGGGTAACAGTTGGTTTAACAAGGCTTGTTTGTGCATATTTCTCAGCCCCTAATTCCCAATCTCTGGTCTCTGGTGATAAAAATGTTTTCCTTCCTCCTGGCATAGGGAGGGTACTTTTCTACATGGAAGAGTTATCTTTTGCTTTCAAGGAAGCAGAGGGAAGGGTTGGAAGATCATAATGACCTTGCTTCTGCTGTTTTCTCAAATTCCTTCAGCTTAAGATTTTGAATATGTCAAGGAGCTATATTGGGGTACTGTGTCCTGAAGCCAAACACTTATAGCAAGTGTGAAATTGCATATTTAAAGAAATAAGCATCATATGAAGAGAAGGTAGAAAGGTCCATTTAGCTGTTTGATAGGTTTCATTAGGATTCTGGCTAGTATTGAGAATGAATTGTAAGAGGTAAGGGTAGAAGGAGACTTTAGAAAGAGTTTGGAGCTGTGGTGTCTAAATTGAGAGCTCTTAGCTACATATTGCTATTAAAAACATGAAATGTAAGAAGTCTGAATTGAGATGGGCTCTAGGTATAAAATATACACCAGATTGCAAAGACCTAATATGGAAAAAAATGAAAGTAAATATTTCATTAATATTTTTTTAAATTGATTATATGTCAAGATGACATTTTGGATACTATGAGTTAGATCAAATATATTATTAAAGTTTATTTCACCTCTTTTTCTTTTTTAATGTAGCCACTAGAAAATTTTCAATTATATATATGGCCCATATTATATTTCCAGTGGCCAACTCTGGTCTATTGAGAAGTTATCAGACTCTGGATATATGTACAGGCAACAGATGGATTGCATATGGAGTTTGAAAGTATGAAGCCAAGAATGACTAGAGATATTTTTGTGTATCTGAGCAACTTGGAGGGAGGAATTGACATTATTAAATCAAGATGGGAAGAGTAGAAGAAACAGGTTTGGAGAGAAAGATCATGAGTTAAACTTTAGATGTGTGAAGGCTAAAATATTATGAATGGAAAATCTGAAAAGGTAAGACTGTATTTTATGTTCACTTCTAGTTCTTTTACAAGTTGCCAATTAGAGAAAGGTTATTTGAATGCCCTTAGTATTTACCGAGTTGGGTAAAATGAGACCACATTAACATGTAATTTTTCTTGAACTCTACTTTTGTGACAGATAAATTCCATGTCTCCCAAAGTCCTCCCTAGTTTTATGTTTGGCTGTTCATGCTTCTCTGTAAAGATGGTATGTTATTCCATCAAGTCAAAATGCAACCCTGCTGCTCAAAGCCAAAGATGATACTCCATGCCTAGGGTGTCATGGTCTGTGGAACAGTGAATTAACAATGGGGGATTCTAAGTGTCAGAATCCCACAATGGCTCTCATAATAAAAGCTATTTTGGGGGTGCCTGGGTGGCTCAGTTGGTTAAATGTGACTCTTGATCTCAGGGTCCTGAGTCCAAGCCCCGCACTGGAGTAATGGAGCCCACTTACTTAAAACAAACAAATAAACAAACATTTATTTTGTAAGGCGCAGTCTTAATCTTCACTGGCACTCAAAGTCAGTATATTAGTACAGGTCCAGTAACATTAGTAATAGGCCTATCATCATCCTTATATGTACTTAATTACATTATTCATGCTCTGAGGAGTCTCTAGATAGAATTATGGTCTCCAATCCTATCCCACCCCCATGTATATCAACACAAGTACACATTGTATAGATGAATAGCCACCAGTGCTGCAAACAGCAAGACTCTAAATGCTAATATAAAGTTCAGCTAAAACATTTTGTTATAATTGGTTGAAACAATTTTTTCCTACTCCCTGATCCTCAGCAATAGGAAGATTTGTCTTCAGTAGAGGTTTTCCCTCTGTAGTTCTGTGCTCTAGTTGTGCACATGAACTGTATATCAGACAGAACTGAGATTGCGGATGTTGAGAATTTGGGAAATTATTCTGATTGTTTCAGATAACAAACCCAGGAAACAAATATGTAGATTCTTTCTATAAAGATAAATAGATAACTCTCCATTTGGATTTTTAATATGTTAATTTCTACTTTTGTTAACAAGAGTAAAAAATATTTGTGACTATTAGAAATGGTTTAGAACACTTTGGCACTAAACATGTGAGCTATATCTCAATGCATGTGTATTAGACTTTAATATAGCAAAACATGTTGTAATTGGAGCTCTGATTTCACTTCCTTGTAATTCTGATTTAACAGTAAGGGGGCCTGCTAACTTTCAGTTAGCATGGAAATTAACCTACCTTGCAGCTATTTATCAGAGAAGAATTAGAATGCAAATAACAGGCTAAATATTTGGTACAATGGAGCAATATTGTTTGAGATACTTTTTAGTTTTCATGATTTTGTGGCTTATTTAAAATATAATTTAAAGAAAATTGGCAAAACATTTTAATTTTCCAGTTCAATAAATTTATATCAATCTTGTAACAAACCCCATTAATTTCGGAGGTGATTGTTCATTAAAATAGTTGAATAAGTGTTAGTTTATAGTTGTTCAGTTTTCTTATTAAACTTTCTCTCTAAATCACAAATTTATAATAAAAAGATCTTAGAATCATCACCTGTCTTTATTTTTATGTAATTTAAATTTCTTATATTCAACCAAAATAAATATT
The DNA here is from genome assembly GCA_002007465.1 of Ailurus styani. Classification (NCBI taxonomy): domain Eukaryota; kingdom Metazoa; phylum Chordata; class Mammalia; order Carnivora; family Ailuridae; genus Ailurus; species Ailurus styani. The sequence continues at coordinate 1,651,525 of LNAC01000264.1, forward strand.
TGCTAGTTAAAAATACCTCAATCTTTTTAGTAAACCACAACTCCAAAACGTCTGATAGAGGGAAATCAGCTAATGTGTTTTCATGCTAAATGTATGCAAGAAAGTGTTAAGTTTCATTTTTTACAGTGAAGACAATGTCATTAGGTAATTTTATTAATAGAGACTATTCTTTGTCACAATCTAAACTTTATGACTAAAATTTACTATATTTGCTTACATATGATGTTAAGATTTGGCAGTTTCCTTTAAAAAAAATCCATTTTTTTATTTCTGGGGAAGACAATAGAATAAGAGGATCCTAAGCTCACCTAATCCCACAGATGAACCTAGATGACACACTTGTCAATGTAAATAACCCACAAAATGACCCAAAGACTAGAAGAATAGACCCTTCACAGCTAGTCATCGAGAAGAAACAAAAAAAAAAAAAAAAAAAAAAAAAAAAAAAAAAGGTAGGAAGGGTGGAGACACACTTGGGAACACAAGTGGCCCATGAAACTGTCCATAGAATGGAGGAACACCCCAAGTAGTGAGGTATTGAGAAGGGAAAGGAAGAGACCCCACAACAGGCAACCCAACCATGGGGGACCCACACTGGGAAGACAAATCCCTGTAACATTTGGCTTTGAGAATCAAGGGGCTTAACTTCGTGTGTTCTTATAATCAGTGGGCCTTAATACCTGGAACTTTAAAAATCTGCACTCTACTCTGCTCTGGGAGAGCTGGAGGCAATAAAAGTTGAGTCTCCACCCATAAAAAGACAGCATAATAAACAATTCCACTGAGATACAGCATACATTCAGCAGTTTAAAAACATCTGGGATATATGGGAATGAAATTTATTCACTAATCTCAGAACATGTGCTGGAGGGGAAGGGATCTTTAGGAAGCTTCTCCAAGAACAAAAGAACTGTTGGGCACCATTTCCCTTAGCCTCCAGCCAAGACATGATGACAACTGTGGGAACCAGCACAGCACAGCACGCTTTCCACCTAGTTTGCTAACAGTGTACCTCACCTTTATGGTCTCCTGTGGATGACCCTTCCAACCCTTCCTCTGTAGTTCCAAAGCAGTAATAAGTCCCCTCCCACAGCACACTAGTGCAAACATTGCTAACACTTCACAAACCACCCAATCCAACCTACTGTTGGCATGAGCCCCTCCAAACACAGCACATTGTGCAAGCAGACTTGACAGGAGCCAGAATCACTCTAATGTGACTTCTGGAAAGAGAAGATAATCACACACACCAGTTTGAATGTGGACCCAGCAGTTGGCTGGACGCAGATATCTGGTCTGATTGCAAGCCACTTACCAACAAAACCCTCTCAGGGGAAAACACAGGCAGAATTCCCTGTAGTTTGATGGCACCCCAACTCTGGCAAATGCCTGTGTGACCCAAGTCAAGCTCAAGGTGGCCCCAGACTGATCCACTAACAACACAGGCGCCAAACTCTGCCCACAACAGTCAAAGAGCCATTGCAGATGACTAGACCAAAGGCAAATTTGGCTCAGGCACAATAGTGGGGTGCACACAATAGATATGGGAGGCATGTCTGAAATGCCAGTTTATGGTGTAAAGGGGACATTGCACTGCCAGGCACTAAAGGACCTCTTCTTCATAAAGCCACTTCTTTCAAGAGCAGAAGACATAGCTAATTTTCTTAATAACTACAAACATATTGAGAGTTAGACAAACTAAGAAGACAAAGAAATATGTCCCAAATGAAAAATAAGATGAAATTGCAGCAAGAGAGTTAAATGACACAGAGATCAATAATATGCCTGACACAGAAGTTAATGAAATGGTCATAAAGATACTCATTGGACTTCAGAAGAGAGTGGAGGCCCTTAGTAAGACCCTCAAAAAAGAGATATAAAACATAAAAAAAAAACCCAGAGATGAAGAACTACATAAATGAAATAAAATTAATGACACACTAAATTAAATTAAATTAAATTAAAAACACACTAGAGGGAATATACAGAAGACTGGAAGAAGCAGTAGAATGAATCAGGACAGAGTAATGGAAAGCAATTAAGCTGAACAGGAGAGAGAAAAAAGAATAATAAACAATGAGAATAGATTAATGGAACTCAGTGACACCACCAAGAATAAGAATATGCACATTATAGAGATCCCAGAAGGAGAGAGAAAATGGGGCATAAAATTTACTCAAAGAAATGATAGCTGAAAATGTCCTACTCTGGGGAATGGAACAGAAGCCTAAGTCCAGGAGGCATACAGAACCCACAATAAAATCAACCCAAGGAGGTCCACACCAAGATATATAGTAATGAAAATGGCAAAATGTAGTGATAAAGACAGAACTTTAAAAGCAGCAAGAGAAAATAAAATAGGTACCAAACAAGGGCAACCCCAGTAGGCTATTTACTGATTTTTCAGCAGAAACTCTCTGGTCCAGAAAACAGTGATATGATATATTCGAGGTCCTGAAAGGAAAAGAACTGCAGCCGAGAATATTCTTTCTAGAAGGGCTATCATTCAAAATAGAAAGAAAAAAAGAGTTTCCTAACAAATAAAACTTAAAGGAATTCATCACCACTAAACCAAACTTACAAAAATGTTAAGGGGATTCTTTAAGCGGAAAGGAAACACCATAAAGTAGGAGTAAGAAGGGCAGAAAGTACAAAATCAGTAAAATTAAGTATATTTATAAAAATCAGTCAAGGGATTCACAAAATAACAATATAAATTATGACACCATTTGCCTAAAACATGGAGGGGAGGGGAGTAGAAATTTAGTCTTTTTAGAAGGGATGGAAACTTAAGCAACTATCAACTTAATAGAGATTGCTATATGCATGTTATGTATAAACCTAATGATAACCACAAATCAAAATCTGGTAATGGACATGTAAAAAAATAAAGATTAAAAAGTCCAAATATATCGCTGAAGGAAGCCAGAGTTTGGTGAGAGCAGTAAGCAAGAGAGGAAGAGAGGAAAACTACAAAAACAAACAAACAAAAACATAAAACAAGTAACAAAATGGCAGTAAGTATATACCTATCAATAATTACTTTGAATGTAAATGGATTAAACATTACCAACAAAAGACATAGGTGACAGAATGGAATCAAAAGCAAGACCCATCTACACGCTGCCTACAAGAGGCTCATTTCAGATCTAAAACTCTCATGCAGATTGAAAGGGATGGAAAAGACTATTATGATAAGGGAAGTGAAAAGAAAGCCAGGATAGTAATACTTATTTCAGACAAAATAGACTTTAAAACAAATACTCTAAGAAGAGACAAATAAGAGCACTATACTATCAAAAAGGGAAAAATCCAACAAAAGTTATAACAATTGGGGGCACCTGGGTGGCTCAGTCAGTTGTGTCCAACTCTTAATCTAGGCTCAGGTCTTGATCTCACAGTCATGAGTTCAAGCCCAACATTGGGCTCCATACTAGGTGTGAAGCCTATTTAAAAAAAAGTATAACAATTATAAATATTGATGCAGCCAACATGGGAGGACCCAAATGCATGAAGCAGTTATTAGCAAATATACAAGAAGTAATTGATAGTAATATAATAATAGGAGAGGACTTTTACATCCCAACTACAGCAATGAATAAATCATCCAAACAGAAAATCAACAACAAAACAGTGGCTTTGAATGACATATTGGGCCAGTTAGATTTAACAGATATATTCAGAAAATTCTTTTTATTCCTTAATTAATTTATTAACATATAATGTCCATCCTAAAATAACAGAATATTTAGAAATGCATGTGCAACATTCTACAGAATAAATCATGTGTTAGGCTACAAAATAAGTCTCAACAAATTAAAAGAGTATGAAGTCCTATCATCCATCTGTTTCAACAACAATGCTATGAAACTGGAAATTAACAAGATAAAATCTGGAAATAACACAAATACATGAAGGTTAATAACATGCTACTAAACACTGAATGGGACAACCAAGAAATCAAAAAGGAAAAAAATATACACGGAGACAAATGAAAATGAAAACACAACACTCCAAAATATTTGGGAGGCAGCAAAAGATGTTCCAAGAGAGAAGTTAATAGCAATATAAGCCTGTCTCAAGAAACAAGAAAAATTTCAAATAAGGAACCAACAATTATCCCTAAATGATCTGGAAAAAAAAAAGCAGAATCCAAAACCAGTACAATGAAGGAAATAAAAGATTAAGCAAGAAAAAATGAAAACAAAACAAAACAAAACAAACAAAAACAACCAACCAGCCAACCAAACAAAAACCACAACAGATCAAAGAAACCAGGAGCTGGTTTTTGACAGCAAAATTAAGAAACCTTTTGACAGACTCAAAAAAAAAAAAAGGTAGGCAGGGAGGGACTCAAAATTAGAAATGAAAGAGAAGAAATAATAACCAATACCATAGAAATTCAAAAGATTAAAAAAGAATATTATGAAGAATATGCCAAATAATTGGACAACCTAGAAAAAATGAATAAATTCTTAAAACATATAAACTACTAAAACTGAGTAAGAAAGAGAAAATTTGAATAAATTGATTATCAGCAACAAAACTGAATCAGTAATCAAAAATTCCCGACAATGTCTAGGACCATATGGCTTCACAGGTAAATTCAACAAACATTTAAATAACAGTTTATACCTATTCTTCTCAAACTATTCTAAAATATAGGAAGAACTTCCAAATTCATTTAATGAGGCCAGTGTTACCCAAACACCCAAACCAGATAAAGACACTTAAAAAAAGAGGACACAGAGGCCAGTATATCTATATCTATCTATATCTATATCTATATCTATCTATATCTACCCTGGACCCTGAGATCATGACCTGAGCTGAAATCAAGAGCAGCCACTGAACTACCTGAGCCACCCAGGTGTCCCTGAAAACACTAATTTAAAAAGCTATACTCATCCCTATGTTTATTGCAGCATTATTACTATAGCCAAATTATGGAAGCATTGCCATTGAAGTTTTGGGCATTGGATCAGAGACGTGCTATTGCTCTTTCCTCCCTCACAAGACTACAGGTTACATCCTGGCCTCTGAGCTCTCTGGTCTACATCTGTTTTCTCAAAAATGCAGAGGATGGGGTGCCTGGGTGGCTAAGTTGGTTAAGTGTCTGTCTTCAGCTCAGATCATCATCCCAGGGTCTTATTTCTCCCTCTATCTCTGCCTTTCTGATCAACTCATGCTCTCTTTCTTGCTCTCACTCTCTCAATTAAATAAAGTCTTTAAGGAAAAAAAATCTTAAAAAAAAGAAAAGAAAAGAAAAATGCGGAGGAGACCATTCTTCCATTTTCCTAAATCATGTTAGAGTGCACAATGCCCTGAGGAGCAACCATAGGCCCATCTCCCTGGACATGCTATTCTTTCTGCACCAGAACATTACTGGCAACTGGAAGAACCTGGGTTCCCTCAGATGTTTTCCTGGGGAAAGGGAAAGAGTTTCCATTTCCTTTTAGATTTGTAAACCTGCATGTGAGTTGTAGATATATCAAAAAACCATCATTTTCTATTTGCCTTTGTAATTTCTGCCTTTAATCAGTTGAGTATTAATATGCATCTTCCTATTTCATAAATGATTATTATTTTGGATATAGTTCTGAAATTAGTAATTAGCTTTATCTAGAATAGCTTTTCTTGGAAAATTCTATCTTAGCAATGTATATAATAAATTCAGTTATTTCCCTACTGTTGGCCACTTATTTGTCTCCACTTTTTAATTCAATATCAGAATAAACTTTTACATTTATACTTTTATACTTTTAAAAGTGTATTCTGCACTTGTTTGTAAGAAATGAGAAGATATGAACAGACAATTCTACAAAGAAGACATCCAAATGGCAAACAGACACATGAGAAAGTGCTCAACATCACTTGAGATCAGGAAAATACAAATCAAAACCACAGTGAGATACCACCCCACACCAGCCAGAATGGCTAAAATTAACAAGTCAGGAAATGACAGATGTTGGCAAGGAAACGGAGAAAAGGGAATCAACCCTCCTACACTGTTGGTGGAAATGTAAGCTGGTGCAGCCACTCTGGAAAATAGTATGGAGGTTCCTCAAAAAGTTGAAAATAGAGCTACCCTATAACCAAGCTATCGCACTACTGGGTATTTACCCTAAAGATACAAATGGAATTATACAAAGGGGCATGTGCACCCGAATGTTTATAGCAGCAATGTCCACAATAGCCAAATGATGGAAAGAGCCTAGATGTCCATCAACAGATGAATGGATAAAGAAGAAGTGGTATATATATATACAAAGGAATACTATGCAGCCATCAAAATCCCCACAAAATCTTGCCATTTGCAACGACATGGATGGAACTAGAGGGCATTATGTTAAGTGAAATAAGTCAATCAGAGAAAGACAATTATCATATGATCTCACTGATACATAGAATTTGAGAAACAAGACTGAGTATCATAGGGGAAGGGAGGGAAAAATGAAACAAGATGAAACCACAGAGAGAGACAAATCATAAACTCCTAATCTCAGGAAACAAATTGAGGTTTGAGGAGAGGGTGGAAGGAGGGATGAGATGGCTGGGTGATGGACACTGAGGAGCATATGTGCTATGGGGAGTGCTGTGAATTGTGTAAGACTGACGAATCACAGACCTGTACACCTGAAACGAATAATACATTATATGTTAATTTAAAAATTTTTAATTAAAAGAATTAAAAAAATAAAATGACCTGAGGTCCAGATATTTTCAATGTTTTGATTTTTAGAATTTAGAGAATTTACATCTATGCATATGAATTTACACAAACACACACACACACACACCTTAAACCTGGTGACATTTTATATGGTGAGTGTAGGGCTAATTTCCCCCCCTTTCCATTTCAACATTATCCTAGGTACATAATGACTATGAGCTATTGCCTGAACTTCTTACAAACAAATGGAATTATATTTTAGACAATGGTCATATTATTGCAGTTTTATTTTTCATTGCTATATATATGCTTCAATAAATATTCATATATGTTTAAACTTGTCAAGATGGGGATTAGGCAAAAATATGAACAAAGCTATTTTCATTGTATTGACTTTGCCAGTTTGAATTTGGAAGAAAATATAGTAATGAATGATATTGTCCCTTTCCACATCTCCTACCGACAGAATTTATTTTAATTCCCCTTAATTTTACTGCTTTGATGGGCATAAAGTAGTATTTCATCATTACTTTGATTTGCATTTTCTGGTTTAAAAATGAATTTAAATATATTTTGCATACGATTGTTAAGCATTTCCATTTGTGCTTTTATAAACTTAAAATTCACATATATTAACTCTTTATCCATTGGATGACTTAAATTTCAACAACTGTATGAGAATTTTATATGTACATATACATACCTACATATGCACATCCTTTGTCTTTGTTATATATTCCCCAAATAATGTTTGTCTATTTACTATGAATATGATGCACTTTTACAATTCATTTTGAAAGAAATATTTTATGAACTCCTACCATTTCTTTTGTACTTTGATTTCTAGAATTATTCAAGTGGACCACTCCTAAAATATTGATCTGATTGTTTTTTAAAGATTTATGTATGTTAGAAAAGACAGCATGAGTGGGGGAAGGGGTAGAGAGAGATGGAAAGAGAGAGAGAATCTCCAGCAGACTCTGCTGAATGGGGAGCTTAATGAAGGGCCCAATCCCATGATCCTGAGATCATGACCTGAGCAGAAACGAACAGTTGGACATTTAATCAACTGGAGCCACCCAGGTGCCCCTGATGTGATTTCTTAGATTGTCCTTTCTTTACATTTAAAACTTTCACCTATTGGAATTTTAGTTTTCTCTATAGTATAACATGAGCATCCATTTTTATTTCCTTTTATGTATTTCAGATTGTCCATCACCTCTTACTATTTTTTCCCTAATTTATTGAACTACTACTTTTTTATGTATAGTGTGACATTTGAGCTCTGTTCTCTTTTATATATTTAAATTTCTAAACTAAAATCATAGTAACTTTTAACTATACCAGTATCACTCAACATAGTATTTTTTTATGGCTGTTATACTTCCAAAATTGTCACTCACTACAATAAATACAACAAACAACGAGGTGGAATTTTTTTTTTCTAGCTAAATAGTATCAGATGCTAAAAAAAATAAATTATGTTCCTATAAACTTCTGGATAAAACTAAATAGCAACAACAAAGCATTTTAAATCATAGTTCTTGCTTCCAAAAAAAAAGTGAAATCCCTATGGAATGAACAAAGGGGGCACAAATTGCAAAGAATTTGATCAAACCCTATGGCAGTTGGAGGAAGTTTGGAAATATACCCTAGTAGTTTTGGGCTTTGTTTTTTTATGCCCACAGATACACAGGAAGCAAGCTCTTAGGACCAATTAAAGCAGAGAGTTGTAAGCCATCTCTTGCTTAAAAAGAGAGCACTGGAGGTGCTCCTTCTTCTATGAAAGGAATAACAGAAAATATTGACTTAACTACCAGAAAGATAACAAAATACTTATCTTTCCTTTAGGTTCTGAATAGTTTTATGATAATTCAAAGCTCCAGCCTGTGTTTAGGACGGGGAATATGATATGGTGGCTATGAAATATGAATTTACACTACCTCCATGGTATGGAAATTCTTAGCACTAATAACACAAAACAACTCTGGATCAGTGATATACTTGGGGTTTATGGCTCCTCAGCAATAATAAAAAAAAAACACTCTGGGGGCACAAAGTCTTCCACATAGATTACACATGGTTTTCACATGATTAGATGTGGGCCACTCACATGAGAAGGCCCATATGAGTTTTTGTTAGTCCCTAGTGTAATAGGCTATTATGAATATTTTCCAGAGCCTAGAAACATATTGAAAGCTGATCATTTTATGATGAAAATATACAACTAATGCTAAATCTAAAATGTTTTCCCCATTAAAAACATGCACATGTTGTCCAAATTATTTTTAATGACTTGTTTGCTGCTCTTTCAGGCCCAACTTAAGACATTCTGTAATAGCATATATAGATCTATTGGTAAATGTTAAAAATAACCATCACAAAGTTTATATGACAATTATGTTTTAATACAGGATATATTTTAATATACTGAAAGATAATCAGAAGTGACCATGTTGTAAAGTTGTTTATGGCATAGACTTTAATGTCAAAGGGTTTATGGCTCAAGTTTCAGTGGAACTATGTATATCTATTTTACTCTTTCCATATAATAAATGTTATAAAATGGGACTAGAAAAATATTTTCTTAACACAATGGTAACCTGAAAACAATAGCCATCATCATGTGCACAAGTAATTTTTAGTTACCATACCTTAGCAAATGAGGAATACAAAAAGAATCTAAACCTTCACAATTGTCATGATGATATTTACATTTTAATAAAACAAGATAAACAACTAAAATATAGGAGTTTTGAAAATGAGACAAATTTGTCATTTTCAGCAATTATAGCTATAAAGCTTAAACTACCAGCTAATAAACACACAGAATTAATGATAAAAGGAGGGTCTTTAAGAGTTACATATGTATGACTCAGAAACTTCACTTCCCACCAGATTTTTTTTTTCCTTTTGTTGCTTGTGCTTTCAGTGTCCCATCCAAAAAAATCATTGCCAAAACCAATGTCAAGGAGTTTTTTCCTATGGTTTCCTCTAAGAGTTTTATGGCTTCAGGTCTTATATTTAAGTCTTTAATCCATTTTAATTACTGTGAGCAGTATAAGATAGGGTTCTAGTATCATTCACTGAGTGTTCTTGACTCCCTTGTCAAATACTAGTTGATCATAATGCATGGGTTTATTTCTGGTCCTTCAATTCTATTCCATCAGTCTGTGTGCCTGATTTTATGAACACAGTACCATACTGTTTTGATACCTTTGTAATACCTTTGATATCTTTGTAATAAGTTTAAAATCAGGTAGTGTGATGCCTCTAGGTTTGTTCTTCTTTCCCAAGACTTCTTTGTCTATTCAGAATCTTTTGTGGTTCCATACAAATTTTAAGTATTTTTTAATTCTATTTTTGTGAATAATGTCATTGGGACTTTGATAGAGATTGCATTGACTCTATAGATGGTTTGGGGAATTACAAACATTTTAACAATATTAATTTTTCTGATCCATGAATACAGGGTATCTTTCTATTTATCTATATATTCTTCAGTTTCTTCCATCAGTGTCATAGTTTTCAGTGTACAGATCTTTCAACTTCTAGGTTAAATTTATTCCCAAGTATTTTATTGTTTTTGATGCCATTGTAAATGAGATGGTATTTTTTTTCTCCAGATAATCATTGTTAGTGTATAGAAATGCAATTAACTTTTGTATGTTAATTTTGTGTCCTGCAACTTTACTAAAGTTGTTGATTATTTCTAACTTTTCTAGTGGATTTATTTAGGGTTTTCTGTATATAAGGTTATGTCATCTTCAAACAGAGATAAGTTTGCTTCTTCTTTTCCAATATGTATGCCTTTTATTTCTTTTTCATGCCTGATTGCTATAGCTAGGATTTTCAGTACTATGTAGAATAGGAGTGATGTCAGGGAACACCCTTGTCTTGTTCCTGATCTATACAACCATCATCACTATCCATCTCCAGAACATTTTCATCACCCCAACAAGAAACTTCATACTCATTAGGCAGTCACTCCCTGTTTTTCCTTAACCTAGCTCCTGGCAACATCAATCTGCTTCTTTTTTTTTTTTTTTTTTTTTTTTTTTTTAAAATTTTTTTTTTTTTTTTTTTTAAAGATTTTATTTATTTATTTGACACAGAGAGAGAGATCACAAGTAGGCAGAGAGGCAGGCAGAGAGAGAGGAGGAAGCAGGCTCCCCGCTGAGCAGAGAGCCCGATGCGGGCCTCGATCCCAGGACGCTGAGATCATGACCTGAGCCGAAAGCAGAGGCTTTAACCCACTGAGCCACCCAGGCGCCCATCAATCTGCTTCTTTGTTTGGAATTACTTATTCTATATATTTCTTGAAATGAATTTTATAACATTTGAACTTTTGTGTCTGGATTTTTTCATTTACCATATATTTTTAAGATTTATCCATATTACATTAGAATTCATTCCTTTTAAATGTTGAAAAATATTCCATTGTATGAATTAAATTATGTTTTGTTTATTCACTTATTTATTGATGGACATTTAATAAGTTTTTACTTTTTGGCTGTTGGGAATAATGCTGCAATAAACATTCATGTACAATTTTTTTGAACACCTGTTTTTACTTCTCCAGAATATATACCTAGGAGTGAAATTGTTGGGTCATATGGTATTCTATGTTGAACTTAATGGGAAACATCAAACTGTTTTCCACACTTTATATTCGAGCCAGCAATATATGAGGATGCCTGTTTCTCTAATCCTCACCAGTAATTGTTATTTTCCATTTTTATTTTTGATTTTAGTCATCTTAATGAGTGGTATTTCCTTGTTTTTTAATTGTATTTCCTTAATGACTACCTTTGAAGATCTTTCATGTGCTTATTGACCATTTGCATGTATTTTTTTTTTTTTTTTTGGAGAGATGTCTACTCAAATTCTTTGTTCATTTAAAAATTGGATTCTTTTTTAAAATTGGTTTTAAGAGTTATTTACAAATTCTTGGTACTAAACTCTAATCAAATATATGATTTATAAATAATTCTCTTCCATTCTGTGTACTGTCTTTTCACTTTCTTGATATTATCCTTTGGGGCACAAGCATATTTAATTTTACATCCAAGTTATCTATTTTTCTTTTGTTTCTGTGCTTTCGGTCTCATATCTAAAAAACTATTGCCAAATACATCATGAAGATTTGTTTTTTTCTAAAAGTTTTATAGTTTTTTTTTTAAATTATTTTTTATTAAAATATAGTTGACACAATGCTACATTACTTTCAGGTGTACAACATAAGGATTTGACAAGTTTATATGTTATGTTATGCTTACAAGTATACCTAACATCTGTCACCATCCAATACTATTATAATACCATTGACTATATTTCCTATGCTGTACCTTTTATTTACATGATTTATTCATTCCATAACTGGAAGCCTGTAGCTCCTCCTCCCTTTCACCAGTTTTTCCTGTGTCCGCCACCCCCCCACCAGGGTTCTATTATCTTCAATGTAATTATCAGTAGAATTCTTAATTTCTTTTTTGGATTTTTTTTTAAAGATTTTATTTATTTATTTGACACAGAAGAGAGATTACAAGTAGGCAGAGAGGCAGGCAGAGAGACAGGGAGAGGAGGAAGCAGGCTCCCTGCTGAGCAGAGAGCCCGATGTGGGCCTCGATCCCAGGACGCCGAGATCATGACCTGAGCCGAAGGCAGCGGCTTTAACCCACTGAGCCACCCAGGCGCCCTCTTTTTTGGATTTTAATTGCTAGTGTGTAGAAATAGAACTAGTTTTTACATGTTTGTCTTATATCCTGCAATTTTGCTGAATTCATTTATGAATGCTAATAGTTTACATGGATTCTTTAGGATTTCCTATAAGATTGTGTAATGTGAGAAAATAATTAGTTTTACTTTCTCATTTCCAACTTATATGCCTTTATTTTTCTTATTTAATTGCTCTGGCTAAATTATCCAATACAGTGTTGAATAAAAGTGATGAAAAATAGTATCCTTGTCTTATTCCTGATTGTAGGAGGAAAACATCCAGTCTTTTGCCACTGAGGATAATATTACCTGTGAATATTTTATAAATACCCTTTATTAGGTTGAGGTTCCTTTATATTTTAGGTTTCTGAGTGTTTTTATCATGAAAGATGTTGGGTTTTTCAAATGCCTTTTCTGCAGTTGAGATAAATGGGAATTTTTCAGCTTAATTCTGTTAATGTGGCATATCACATTGATTTCTGTATGTTTTACCAACATTTCATTTCTATAATAAATCCTATTTGGTCATAGTGTACAATCCATTTTTCATTCATTACATCATTAGGGATATTGGACTGTAATTTATTGTATATGATTGTGTGTGTGTTTTCTTGTGGTGTCTTTGTTTGGCTTTGATATCAGGGTAATGCTGACCCCATAGAATAAAAAGAATTATTACATTCTTTTTAATTTTTTGGAGAAGTTTGAGAAGAAAATTTCTCAAATGTTTGGTCAAATTCACCAGGGAAATCATCTGATACTGGCCTTTTCTTTATGAGGTTTTTTAATTCCTGATTCAACCTCTTTGCTTGTTAAAGATATGTTCCAATATTCTATTTCCTCCTAAGTCATTTTGGTAGTTTGTGTGTTTGTAGGAAGTTTTCCTTTTCATTTATGTTATCTAATTTGTTGGCATATAAATTGTTCATAGTATTCTCTTAAATCCTTTTTATTTCTGTAAGGTTCATAGTGATGTCTCCTCTTTCATTTCTTATTTTAATAACTTGAATCTTTTTTTTCTTAATCTATCTACCTGAACTGTGTCAATGTGTTAATGTTTTCAAATAACTTTAGGTTTCATTAATTCTCTGTACTGTTTTCTAGTCTTTGTTTCATTTATATCTGCTATTTGTAATAATCCAAATCTAGAATTAATTCAGATGTCCTTTAAAGAGTCAATGCTTAAACAAATTTTGGTACATCTATACTATGGAATACTATTAATGAAAGAAATAAAAAAAGGAAGAAATAAAAACACAAAACACTCTGGATAAGTCTATAGAGAATTAAGCTGAGTGGGAAAAACAAAGTCAATCATAAATGATTGTTATATGATTCCACTTATACCCCATTCTTGAAATAGCAAATCTGTAAAAATATAGAACAGATTAAGTGTTCCCAGGGGTTAATAAAGGAGTTATTGTGGGAAGGAAGTGGGTGTAGTTACTCAAGGGCAATGTGAGGGATCCTGTGATGGTGAGGACACTGTTCTTTACCCTGACTATATCAGTGTCTATATCCTGGTATTATAAGATGCTATCACTGGAAGAAACTGGGTAAAGGGTACACTGGATTTCTATATTATTTTTTACATATTATTTCTTATTTCCATATTATTTCTTCTTTCTCATGTGAATTTATAATTATCTTAAAATAAATGATTACTTTTAAAAAGTGAAATAAAAATATTTGAGGAAATTTTTGTTAAGAAAAAAATAGTTTTGACCAAAGAACATACAAAGCTTCCTAAGAATGCATTTTATTTTACTATCCTCAATGCTTCATAGTAGCTGCTAAATAAATAAAAATATAAGTGATAGATTATTTTTACGGCCATTAAATGTGCTAACTTAAAAAAATGCTTCACAATGCTAATAAATGTGTACAGTTAGGTTAAGTACCATTTAGAACTGATGTCAATGAAAATTTGTAGAGTCCCTAGCCATATGTTGTTTGGCATTTAGGAAATAAGATTTGGATTATTACATTTGTCTTCACTTTTTAATTTTATTTAATGCTATGTACTTCCTTTTATAATTACTTATATATGAGGTTTATTGTTTAAAATATTTGGGATGCTTCGAGTGAAACTTCTCACTTTCCCTTTATTTTATTTTATTTTTTTAAAGATTTTATTTATTTATTTATTTCACAGAGGGAGAGAGATCACAAGGAGGCAGAGAGAGAGGGGGAAGCAGGCTCCCCGCTGAGCAGGGAGCCCGATGCGGGCCTCGATCCCAGGACCCTGAGATCATGACCTGAGCCGAAGGCAGAGGCTTTAACCCACTGAGCCACCCAGGCGCCCTCATTTTCCCTTTATTTTAATGAAATAAATTGTGCGACACATTGGAACTATTAGGTCCTCTTTGTTATTAATTATTAAGGACTTTTGTTTTTTCCTTGCTTATTGGTTAAATAAAACTAGCAAAGGGCTTTCCTCTATAAATAATTATTCCAAGTCTTATGAAACTGCAAATGAATGAGGAAATACCTTTGTCTATTCAATGAAGACAATTTTGGTGGAAAGAAAATATTTGGAACCTCAAGGAGTGGAAAGGCTTCTGGGAAGATGACAGAGTAGTAGGATCCTAAGCTCACCTCCTCCAATGGATACATCTAGATAACACCCCCCCCACATCAGTGTAAATAACCAAGAAAATGAACCAAAGACAGGCAGAACAAACTCTCCACAGCTAGTCATAGACAAGAGGCTACAACAGAAGAAACACGGAGAGGGTGGATATGGTCAGAAATCACAACAACACATGAGGTTGTCTCTAGGATGGAGGACACCAAAGCATGGGGAAGGGAGATGAGCAGACCCCACCTGAGGCAAAAGGCACAGGCGACCTGCACTGGGAAGATGAATCCCTCTAACATTTGGCTTTGATAATCAGAGGAGTTTAACTCTGGGAGTTTTTACAAGTGATGCTTTATACAAGGAAATTTAAAATGCTGCTCTTCTCTGAGAGAGTTGAAGGCAATAGGGAACTGACTTCCCACTCTTAAAGAGACAGTGCAATGAGCAACCCCATTTAGACATAGCAAAGAAGCATCAGTTTGAAAAATGCCCAGAATATATGGGAAGATTTATTTAGAATCTCAAAACATGTGCTGGAGGGACGTGGATCTTAAAATTCAATTCAATTCAATTAAAAATACACTAGCTGGAATAAATAGTAGACTAAAGGAAGCAGAAGAATGGATCAGCAACCTACAGGATAAAGTAATGGAAAGCAGGGCGCCTGGGTGGCTCAGTGGGTTAAAGCCGCTGCCTTCGGCTCAGGTCATGATCCCAGGGTCCTGGGATCGAGGCCCGCATCGGGCCCTCTGCTCAGCAGGGAGCCTGCTTCCTCCTCTCTCCTCTCTCTCTGCCTGCCTCTCTGCCTACTTGTAATCTCTCTCTCTGTGTCAAATGAATAAATAAAATCTTTAAAAAAATAATAAAGTAATGGAAAGCAGCCAAGGTAAACAGAAGAGAAAAGAAAGGAATAAAACATGAGTTTAGACTAGGTGAACTCAGTAATACCATCAAACATAAAAACATTTGCATTATAGGGGTCCCAAAAGGAAAAGAGAGAGAAAAGGGGACAGAAAATTTATTTGAAGAAATAAAAGCTAAAACATCACAAATCTGGGAAGGAAATAGAAATCCAGGAGGCACAATAAGGCCCCCCAAAATTCAGCCCAAGGTGATCTGTACCAAGACACATAGTAATGAAAATGGCCAAATGTACTGATAAGGAGAGAATCTTAAAAGCAGCAAGAGAAAAGGAAAAGTTTATGTACAGTGGAAACCCCATAAGGCTATCAGCTGATTTTTTACCAGAAGCCTTGCAGGCTTGAAGAAAGTGGCATGATATATTCAAAGTTCTGAAAGAAAACAAAAACAAAAACTCTACAAGCAAGAATACTCTATCTAGCAAGGCTATCATTCAGAGTAGGAGAGATAAAGATTTTCCCAAAGTTAAAGGAATTATCACCACTAAACTAGGCTTATGAGAAATGTTAAAGGGGATTCGCTGAGTAGAAAGGAAGACTTTAAGTAGGAGTAAGAAAAGTAGGAAGCACAAAAGCAGTAAAATCAAGTACATCTAAAAATCAGTCAAGGAACTCACACAAACAAAAAAAGATGCAAAGTATGACATGATGTACTTAAAACTTACGGGGTGGGATTAACAATTTAGTGCTATTAGAATCTGTGCAAACTTAAGTGGCTATCAACTTAATATAGACTGCTGTATGTATAAGATGTTATATATAAATCCTAATGGTAATCACAAGTTATAAAGCAGTAATAGACACTCAAAAATAGAAAACAATCTGACTATACCACTAAAAAGTACAATTAAACCATGAAACAAAAGACCAAGAAAAGACAGGAACAGGAACTACAAAAACAACCATAAAACAAGTAACAAAATGGCAATGAGCACCTACCTATCAATAATTACTTTGAATGTAAATGATGTAAATGGACTAAATGCTCCAATCAAAACACATAAGGTAACTGAATGGATAAAAGATCAAGATCCATCCATATGGTGCATATAAAAGATTTATTTCAGACCTAAAGATACAAGCAGATTGAAAGTGAAGGGATAAAAAAACATTTATCATGCAACTGGAAGAAAAAAGAAAGCTGGGGTACCAATAGTTATATTGAAAAAAAATAGACTTCTGGGCGCCTGGGTGGCTCAGTGGGTTAAAGCCTCTGCCTTCGGCTCAGGTCATGATCTCAGGGTCCTGGGATCGAGGCCCACATCGGACTCCCTGATCGGCAGGGAGCCTGATTCCTCCTCTCTCTGCCTGCCTCTCTGCCTACTTGGGATCTCTCTCTCTCTCTCTCTCTCTCTCTCTCTCTCTCTCTCTCTGTGTCAAATAAATAAATATATAAAATCTTTAAAAAAAAAAGAAAAAAAATAGACTTTAAACAAAGATTGTAATAAGATACAGAGAAGGACACTACATAATCATTAAGGAAGCAATTGAAAGAAAGGTTATAACAATTGTAAATATTTATGAGCTCAACATGGGAGCAGTCAAATACATAAAGCAACTATTAACAAACAAAGGAAATAATTGATAGTAATACAATAATAGTAGGGGATTTTAAAATCCCATTTACATCAATGGATAGATCTTCCACACAGAAAATCAACAAGGAAACAGTGGTATTGAGTGACACAGTGGACCAGATGGATCTAACAGATATATTGAGAACATTCCATCCTAAAATAGAAGACTACATATTCTTTTTAAATGCATATTGAATATTCTCCAGAATATATCACATGTTAGGTCATAAAACAAATGTCAACAAATATCATGCATTGTTTCCAACCACAATGCTATGAAACTAGAAATCAATCACAAGAAACAATCAAGAAAGAAAAATATATGGAGGTTAAATAACATGCTACTAAACAATGGATGGGTCAGCCAAGAAATCAAGAGCAAATCATAGAATACATGAACACAAATGAGAATGAAAACACAACAATCCAAAATCCTTGTGATGCTGCAAAAGCTTATCTAAGAGAGAAGTCTATAACAACACAGGCCTACTTCGAGAAGCAAGAAAAATCTCAAACTACATAATAACCTTACTCCTAAAAGGAACTAGAAAAAGAACAAACAAAATTCAAAACCAGAAGAACAGAAATAATAACTATTAGAGTAGAATGAAAAGAAGTAGGAAAAAATAAAAAACACATTACAACAGTTCAGCGAAACCAGGAGCTGGTTCTTTGAAAAGATCAATAAAACTGAGAAGCATTAAGACAGACTCATAAAAAAGGGGTGGGGGAAGAGTGAGAAAACTCAAACAAAATAAAAAATAAAAGAGGAGAAACAACCACCACAGATATACCAAAAACTATATGAGAATATTATGAAAAATTATATACCAACAAGTTGACAACCTAGGAGAAATGCATAAATTGCTAGAAATATATAACTTCCCAAAACTTAAGTGGAAAGAACTAGAAAAGTTGAACAGATGGACAACCAGCAAGCCAATATCTCTAATGAACGTAGATACAAAATTCCTTAACATCGTCACAAACCAAATCCAACAATACTTTTAAAAAAGTACTTTTTAATACTTGATCCACCATGATCAAATGGGATTTATTCTTCAAATGCAAAGGCAATTCAATATTCACAAATTAATCAGTGTGATACATCATATATGACCATATCAATAGATGCAGAAGAAGCATATGACAATGTACAAATCCAGATAAGAACCTTCAACAGAGTAGGTTTAGAAGGATCTCAATATAAAACAGGCCACATATGAAAAACCCACAGCTAATGCCATTACCAATGGTGAAAAACTGAGAAACAAAGAAATAAAGAAAAAAGAAAAAAAAGGAAAAAGAAATAAAAGCATCTAAATTGGTAAGGAAAAAGAAAAATTTCCACTTTTTGCAAATAACATGATACTACATACAGAAAAATCTAAAGACTCCACCAAAAAACTATTAGAACTGATAAATGAAGTTAGCAAAGTCACAGGATACAAAATCCATATATATCAATACACAGAAATTGGTTACATTTCTATGAGGTAGCAGAAAGAGAAATTAAGAACACAATCCCTTTTACAATTGCATCCAAAATAATAAAATACCCAGGAATAATCTTAACCAAGGAGGTGAAAGACATATACTCTGAAAACTATAAATGTTGATGAAAGCAACTGAAGAGGACATAAAGTGGAAAGTTAATCTATGGTCATACATTGGAAAAACAAATATTGTTAAATGTCCATACTACTAAAAGCAATATACACATTTAATGCAATCCATATCAATATATCAACAGCATTTCTCACAGGACTACAACAAATGATCCCAAAATTTGCTTGGAACCACAAAAGACCCTGAATAACCAAAGCAATCTTGGAAAAGAACAAAACTGGTGGTATCACAATCCCAGATTTGAAGATATACTTGAGCTGTCGTGATCAAAACAGTATGGCACCAGCACAAAATAGACACATAGATCAGTGAAACAGAACACAGGGCTCAAAAATAATCCTATGATTACATGGTGAATTAATCTTCGACAAAGGAGGCAAGAACACACAAGGAAAAAAGACAATCTCCTGAACAAATGGTTTGGGAAAACTGGACAGCTATATGCAAAAGAATGAAATTATATCACTTTCTCCTACCATACATAGAAATAAACTCAAAATGGATTGAATATGAGATCTGAAACCACAAAAATCCTAGAAGAGAGCAGAGCCAGTAATTTCTTGTTACCAGCTGTAGCAAAATTTTTTCTAGTATGTCTCCTAAGGTAAAAGAAATAAAAGCAAAAATAAATTATTGGGACTACATCAAAATAAAACTTATGCCAACAAAGGAATCAATCAATGAAACAAAGAGAATCTAGTGACTGGGAGAATGTATTTGCAAATGATATATCTTATAATGGGTTAATATCCAAAATATATAAAGAATTTATACAACTCAATACCATAATCCCCAAATAATCCTTTTAAAAATGGGGAGACAGAACAGATATTTCTCCAAAGAAGACATACAGTTGGCCGACGGACACATGAAAAGATGTTCAACATCACTCGTCTTCAGTAAAATGCAAATCAAAACCACAATGATTTATCACCTCACTCATGTAAGAATGATGAACACCAAAAACACAAGTAACAATTGTTGGTGAGGATGTGGAGAAAACGGAACCCTTGCCTGCTGGTGGGAATGCAAACTGGTGTAGCCATTGTGGAAAACAGTATGGAGATTTCTCAAAAAATTAAAAATAGAATTACCACATGGTACAGTAATTCCACTACTGGGTATTTACACAAAGAATGTGAAAACACTAATTCAAAAAGATATATGTGCCCCAATGTCTATTGCAGTATTATTTATGAGAGCCGAAATAGAGAAGCAGCCCAAATGTCCATACACAGAT
The DNA here is from genome assembly GCA_002007465.1 of Ailurus styani. Classification (NCBI taxonomy): domain Eukaryota; kingdom Metazoa; phylum Chordata; class Mammalia; order Carnivora; family Ailuridae; genus Ailurus; species Ailurus styani. The sequence goes on from LNAC01000264.1 coordinate 1,671,863, forward strand.
GAATGGATAAAGAAGAGGCGGTATATATACAATGGAATACTACTCAGCCATACAAAAGAATGAAATCTTGCCATTTGTAATAACATGGTAAAATAGACCGCATAATGCTAAGTAAAATAAGTCAGAGAAAGACAAATACCACATTATTTCACTGATATGTAGAATTTTTTAAAAATTAGAATTTAAGAAAGAATTTATAAAACAAACTAGCAAAGAAAAAAAAAACAGACTCTTAACTAGAGAATTGGTTGTTAGCAGAGAGTAGGTGGGTGGTGGGATGGTTGTATGAGGTAATGGGGATTAGAAGCACACTTATGATAAGCACTGAAGAACAGAATTATTGAATGACTATATTGTACATCTGAAACTAATGTACATTTTTATATTGGAATTTAAATAAAAAAAAAACCTTTTAAATAACAAAAAAAAATGAGTGAAAAAACCTCACCCTTATATTTCATTTGTCTTCCAGAGAAAGGCCTTACATTTTTTTAAACTTTTTAAAGCTTTTATTTATTTATTTGACAGAGAGAGATAAGTAGGCAGAGAGGCAGGCAGAGAGAGAGGAGGAAGCAGGCTCCCTGCTGAGCAGAGAGCCCGATGCGGGCCTCGATCCCAGGACCCTGAGATCATGACCTGAGCCGAAGGCAGAGGCTTTAACCCACTGAGCCACCCAGGTGCCCCATTTTTTTAACTTAAATTTAGAAAAGGTATATTAAATAAACCTATATTTTCACATCTAATAGATAACATTGGACATTTTATAATACAATGCTCTATAATATAGAGTACTTTTGGAGCTGCAAGTACATAACCACCAGAACAGATAGATATCGAAGTTACATTAAATCTTCTTTCATGATTATGCATTTCTAAACCTGGAGGCTATATAGGGAGTTTCTGAATTAACAATGGATTAAAATTGCTCAGTAATGTATAATTTCTACCTCAGAACAGATGTTTTTAAATATACATTCAATCATCGAAAGCCATGTTACCACCTTTGGAAAGACATTATGAGCCATTCATCAAATATACGTTTGGTAGTATTATTAAAAGGGAAAACCACTGATCTCAGAAGTGAAAACCTTGAGGGAAGTGAGAAAGTTCTATAAGATTTATAAAAAATAATCAGAAGTGCCACGTTATATTTCTTTCAAAACTGTGGTATTGCTCAACAACTACATTAAATAAAGAGAATAAATGGATATATTCAGACTGTTAAGAATGACTGTTCTGTTTCATAGATAGACAAAAGAAATTAAATTTACACTGCATCAGATTTAATTATTACTAAATAATTAATATACAAATAACTAAATATAATCCTTGGCTCAAAAAATAATTACTAAAGCAGTGATAATTATGCAGAATTATTTGTATTACAAACGTTCTCTAATATGAAATTGAAAAAATTTTTCTTAGTGACTACTGCATTTCAAATCCCATGAGCATAAAATGTGGAATCTGTTTTTGACTATGTACATTTACTTCAGGGAAACAGGGAATAAAGGCAATTATCTAAAAAATTCAAGCCAAAGTATATTTGTGATTTATTATTCAACTATTCTTATTTTCAACAGTACATTTTTATCAACTATTGATCTATTTTTCCCAGGAGAGAAATGGATAATTTTATGGATTAAAACTCAGCTTGTATTTTTTTCTGTACATTTATTTTCAAAAGTGGCATTAATTTTTAAAATAAAATGATAAAAAGTATTTTGATATATTATAACAACTTATTAAAAATCAGATAGGATGATATAATATTGAGAGAAAGATACAAGTAAAATATGAGAAAAATAAAGCATTTTTTTTTAAACCAAGGTTATTAGCCATAGCAATACTGAAATACTGACAAGCCAGAAAGGCATGGGAAGTACTTTTTCCCCCCCCTCAGATTTGGTTTCCTTGTAAAAACTGAAAAATATCCTCTTTCAGCCTGTGACTCTGTTTAAAAAGAACTGTGACTATGGAAAGTGTAAGATAAATAATCTTGTCTTTTTTTTTCAATAAAAAAATGAATGGGTAAGGTGACTTATTCCTTAAACTTTTCCTACTACTTCTCACCTTGGTGCTATTTGAAAATGTCAAAATATTTTAACCATATTGATTATTAGAATTACTTGGAAAAAATAATTTTTCTTTATAACATCTTCATAATAGATGACAATGTCATGTGGGTCCTGGACAGCCTTCTAAAAGACATTTCAGTATATTTCTGCAACACTGAATGTATCTTGAAAATAATGAGGCACCTACCTGCTCTTTAGTAAATTTATTTTAATAAATACCAAAATGAGCAACCCAAGCCATCTGTGTTCTTCCTGCTAGTAATAAAAAAGGCATTTGTTTGATGATGACATATTTCTCAGAGTGCATCAAGTACTTTATTTTATGGTGGTATTTATACAGCTTCCTCTAAATGAAATAATGCAAGATGTTTATTATTTCAGCATCTGCTCCCATATTCTCTTAACCACTTGAACAGGGACTCACATTTCTTTGATAAAAAAAATTACTTGATTGTTTCAGCTTATAGTTACACAGATAGGCTTGTTTTCTTTTTTGCACATTGTTCATTCTCAATCCAACAAATGTTATAGAGGAGAAATGTGTATTTTATGAATCAAGAGAAAGAGAAAAAAGTCTAGCAATAAAAAGTATAAACAAGTTCTTAGTTATTTTGTTTACTGTTATTGATACATTTATAACACTCCACTTGTTTGAAAGGATTTTGTATGGCTGTCCTGCATTATATATATATAATTATATGCATATAATCATATATATATAATTATATATATATAATTTCCATTTCTTCTCATGCAGCCAAGAATGGAATTTTTAAATGTTCAGTTATTGTTATTCTTTTACTCTCAGAATCACTAAACTTCAGATGCTTTACCTGTATTTAGGTTCTAGAGAAGCAGGTATTAGCAAGTATTGCAAATATTTATTGGAAGATGGACCCTCCCTCAGAATATTTCCTCGATTGATCTATCAGCATGACAACCTGAGCACACCTCTCTTACACACGGTCTCTAACAGATTTACATGCACTCATATATCCATTTTTCTGTAAGATTTCAGGAAAGTTACTTCGATTTGCTTATATCACACAGCATATCCCTAATACAGGACTGTGGGAGAAGAAATGATTTAATTAAAGTAACTGCAATTAACAGGTGTAGGGGAGACGTTGACACTAAGCAGCCTGTTTAAAATAAACACAAACGAGACAAACAGTTCATTTGTAAGTATGGTATCCTATATAATTCATAAGCTGAGATGAACTTAGCTAATACACAGGTCTGACCACACCAGTGATACAGGGTCATATCAATCCAGTCAGATTTCTTTGTGTCCTGTCGTACCATGTGGCTGATGAAATCCTGGCTATCACTTTGGCTTACACGGGTTTCCCATTCTGAGAAAAATATAAACCTCAACAAATTAACAAAATTCTGTTTCATACTATACTCTGTTATCCTAAAATTCTACCTTTCCTTTCTCATTTACAGACTTTTCCATTTTAATGGAGTATTGCTATAATTTAAAATATTTTACCTAGACTATGTTAGCAGGAAAGAATACATAGGCTTTAGTGTTAGGATGAGAAAGAGAAATGTCGAGGGTTGACATTTTCAATATTAGAAGAGTTATCTTGGGGCAAATTGAGATTAAAATGCTGGATTTGGAATGTGTTGAGGTTTAGGTAATGGTAAGCTTACTTTCTGTTACTAATTGATCTAGTAAATTACACTTATACACACACTAAGTATCCTCATCTGTTATGACTAGGACTTTTATTTAATTAGAAAGTACTACTAGTTTTTTTTAAGATTTTATTTATTTATTTGTGAGAGAGTGAGAGAGAGAGAGAGAGAGAGAGAGAGAGAGAGAGAGAGAGAGAGAGAGAGAGTACATCAGGGGGAGCAGCACACAGAGGGAGAGTCAGGCTCCCCTCTGAGCAAGGAGCCAGATGCAGGACTCAATCCCAGGACCCTAGGATCATGCCCTGAGACAAAGGCAGATGCTTAACTGATGGAGCCACCCAGGTGCCTAAGAAAGTACTACTAGTTCTTTATTGAATAAAACATAAAAGCTAATTTTAACAGTTTGGTATGGGTGGGAAAGAAGCAGAATGCTACAACTACCATTTTTGTAGCTTGTTTAGTGCACTAACATTACTGACATATTCCAAGCCAAGTATCTAAATTCTCACTGGAGGTGATACAGTGGTTCAGATTACTAAATCTTGATGGTCTCTAGACCCTAAGAACTACCCTCAGATGGGTCTAAGTCAGAGCAAGCCAAAAGTCTCAGTCAGTTTTAAGAAAGTTCTCTTATTCTCTTAAGACAAGGAAATCTTTTGCTAGTTCACAAGGTCCTTAATAGATCTCTTGCTGTTAGAGAGTGTGAGCCAAGTTATTCAATTGCTGTAAAAGAATACATTAAAACAGGCCAACAGGAGTTTCCAGTGGCCCTTAAAGCTAATCTAAAATATGAAACCAAAGGAAATAAAGAGAACTAATTTGGGTAATAGAGCAAGTCCATCCAGACTCACAGGCAGTGTGTTTCAATTCTTATTCCATTTCATTTTAGTAATGGGAAAAAAGGCTTGGGGCAAATACACAAGGCTAACGCATTAGCTTCTTTCTTTGCTTTTCTTTAAATCAGTGCTATACTCACATAACCCCTCTGCCAAAACCAAGTTCCATCTAAACATGGAAAATCTATTATTTCACTTTCTGGACAAAATCACTATTATTCTTAATTCATCAAACTCATTAACTTTTCAAGTAGGAAACCATCAAGATTATAATCTAAAATTTCAATTAAAAAAATCTTCCTGAGACAAATAAATTCACACTCATTCCTTGTAAATAGAAAGTTAATTCTAAGGAATTCTATTGCCAGTTTCCTGAGATGTTCTTTACAGCTACAATATATTCTGTGCTCTCAATCTTTAGCAGAAAGAAAGAGGAAGAAAACAAATAAATGAATATACATTTTTATCATTTTTTGTATTTTTGTGTGTGCACTTGGCAATTTTGAAAGCAGAGAGAAAAATCCTTTATACATCTCACCACTGACCCATGTAATACAAGGCTGTTATTAGTGACAAGTTAAAATTAAATACAACCTGTAATTACCTTAGCAGTATGATAATATCTGCTGCTTATCTAAACTAATAATTTCAAGTAAAAACAAAAGCTGCTATTTTAAGTGAGTTGCCCACTGTTTCTCATATGGGGGAAGAAAAATATGTTCCAATTACCTAGAATTTTGGAAGTGTTGATTTCACTTTACATTGAGACAATAATATAAGACCCTTGATAAAAACATTCCTTTCAATTGTCATGCTTTAAACTTTAAACATTGAGAAACTTTTTCAAAAATGCATATTAAAATCCTCTAGGGATTTAAAAAAAATCCTAACATACTGCAGTTCTTCTATTGTATCTACCAAGGGATAAGGAGAAGTAGTCCATCATATTTCTAATTAAAACGCTCCAATAGAAAGCACCTTGCTTTATGAGGCCCATTTGTAAGACTGGATATGACATTAATGTGTGATTATAGAGATAAATTATGATGCTCTAACAAATATAACTACGGGTGCATAGGTTAGCTATCAGGATAATTATGTTCTGTAAGTATTAATGACTATTTTTCATAATCATAAATGGAAATTACTTTTTAATTGTTTTCATAGCAAAATCACCCCATTACCTATTCTAGTAAATATCTATTTACTGTATTTCTTTATTTCTGAGAGTTATTTAGGAATGGAGCTGTTCTATCACTAGATAAGTATTAAATTTTTCACCATGTTTTGTAGGAGTTAATTCATGTAAGCTTTATTCATGCTCAATAATGGTATTTTCTATATTAAAAAGGTCAATAATGGGGCGCCTGGGTGGCTCAGTGGATTAAAGCCTCTGCTTTCGGCTCAGGTCATGATCTCAGCGTCCTGGGATCGAGGCCCACATCGGGCTCTCTGCTCAGCAGGGAGCCTGCTTCCTCCTCTCCCTGTCTCTCTGCCTGCCTCTCTGCCTACTTGTAATCTCTCTCTCTCTGTGTCAAATAAATAAAATATTAAAAAAAAAGGTCAATAATGCTTTTTTGTGGAGTAAAGAATCCCTTAGAAAATTTTCAATTAGCCATTTTCCAAATATAATGGATGAATAATGCATCAGTACCCCCATTGATTTGTAGGCCTTCTTAATTTCAGAATGCTTCACTTTTATGTACGAGCTCTATTGCGGTGTGCAATGTTCTGTTTTGCTCATTGTTCCATTCTCAGTAGCCTCTTCATATGGGCCTTTTATGATTCTTGTACCATCTGAACTCATGTCTCCTCCATAGTTTTATGTTTTACAAATAATTTTCCAGTTATTCTTGCCTGTTTGCTCCTGTGGATCAATTCTGGAACCGTTCTGCAATACTTTTTAAAAGCAACATAAGGTAGGTTTTTGAGGTTTGTATTTATATGTTAATTTGAGACAAATGGAAGTTATCACAATTTCATGGTTCACGTTGAACACAAGGGAGTTTTTGTTTAAGATTTTATTTATTTATTTGAGAGACCGCGAGCACACCAGCAGGAGAGGGGCAGAGTGGGAGGGAGCAGCAGACTTTACAGAGCAGGGAGCCTGCTACAGAACTCAATCCCAGGACCCTGGGATCATGACCTAAGCCAAAGGGAGACACTTAACCAACTGAGCCACCCAGGTGCCCCTAGGGACAAGGAAATTTTTAAACCACTCTATTAAAGTATGATTGATAAAAAAAGTTATGTATATTTATATATGTCATAAATGTATCCATCACCACAAAAAGTTTTCTTCCACTTTTTTTTTTTTTTTAGTGTTTAAGAACACTTAACATGAGTACTACCTACCCTCTTAGCCAACTTTTAAGTATGTAATGTAGTGTTAACTATAGGCACTGTGCTGGAAAATAGATCTCTCCAACTTATTCACATTGCATAACTAAAACTTAGTATCCCTTGAGTATTATCTCCCTGTTTTCTGCTCTCTCCAGCCCCTGGCAACCACCACTCTACTCTCTTTTATGAGTTTATTAAATTTGTCATATAAGTGGCATCATATACTATTTGTCCTTCTGTTACTGGCATATTTTACTTACCCATAACTTACTTCAAGTCAATCCATGTTGTCACAGAGGTTGGAATTTCCTTCTTTTTAAAGAATGAAATTTTGTATAAATACATTTTATATAAATACATTTTTTTTACTTTTCCATCTACTGAGGTTATTTCCATGCTTATTGCCTATTGTGACTAATGGTGCAATAAACATGAAAATGCAGATTATCACACTGAGATCCTTTTCCAATTCCTTCTGATGTAGACCCAGAAGTGGAATTGCTGTATCATACAGCACTTGAACTTTAATTTCTTCAATATCCATAGTAGCTACACCAACATATATGCTTTGAAGTATATAAATGTTGCCTTGTCTCCAAAACCTTGCCATTGCTTTTTGTCTATCAGGTTGGACTGCTGTAACAAAAATACCGTAGAGTGAGTGGTTTAAACGATAAACATTTATTTCTCATGCTTCTGCAAGGTAATCAGGGTGCTGGCTGACTCAGACCCTGGTAGGTGTCTGCCTCCTGGTTCAAAGCCTGCTGTTTTCTTGCTGTACACTTACAGGTGGAAAGAGCAAGGAAATTTTCTGTTGTTTTTTTTTTTCTTCCCTTAATTTCCATTCATGAGAGCTCTACATTCATGACCCAATCATCTTCCAGAGGCTCCATCATTAAACACTATCTATTGGGGATCAGATTGCAACATACAAATTTAGGGGGATACAAATATTTAGTCCATAACTAAAAAAAAGATAACACTTGTTATCTTTTTTTTTTTAACAATCATTTTAACAAGTGGTTTGGATTTGCATTTCCCTAATGATCAGTAATGCTGAGAACTTTTTCATATATCTGTTGGCCTTTATAGGCCTTTTCTTCAGAGAAAAGACTATTCAGTATCTTACCTTTTAAATTGGGTTATTAACTTATTTTTTTTGCCCTCTGTTTCCTATATATTTTGGAAATTAATATATTTTTTAAAAGATTTTATTTATTTATTTGACAGAGAGAGAGATTACAAGTAGGCAGAGAGGCAGGCAGAGAGAGAGGAGGAAGCAGGCTCCCTGCCGAGCAGGGAGCCCGATGCGGGCCTCGATCCCAGGACCCTGAGATCATGACCTGAGCCGAAAACAGAGGCTTTAACCCACTGAGCCACCCAGGCGCCCGGAAATTAATATTTTAACAGATGTATGCTTTGTGGATGTTTTCTCTTATTCCATACACTACCTTTTCAATTTTTTTTCTTTTCATAATCTTTTTAGTTTGATGCAGTCACACTGTCATATTTTTGCTTTTGTTGCCTATGCCTATACCTTTAAGAAATCATTGCTAATGCCAGTGCTTTGCCTTTTTTTTTCCCCTTCTAGGAGTTTTACAGTTTCTGATATCACATGTAAGTCTTTAATCCATTTCAAGGTAATTTTTGCATATGGTATAAGATGAAGTTTCAATTACATTCGATTGCATGTGAATACCCAGCTTTCTCGACATCATTTATTGAAGACTATCTTTTTCTCATTGTGTATTCTTAGCCCTCTCATCAAAGATCAGTGGGCCATATATGTGTGGGTTTATTTCTGGGTTCTATTTTGTTCCATTAGTCTATATATAGACTTTTTTATTTTTTTATTTTTTTAAGTTTTTTTATTATTTATTTGACAGAGAGAGAGATTACAAGTAGGCAGAGAGAAGAGGAAGCAGACTCCCCGCTGAGCAGGGAGCCTGATGCGGGGCTCGATCCCAGGACCCTGAGATCATAACCTGAGCTGAAGGCAGAGGCTTTAACCCACTGAGCCACCCAAGCGCCCCTATATACAGACTTTTTTAAATTCCAGTATCCTACTGCTTGGATTATGTAGCTTCATAATATATATTGAAATCAGGAAACACAATGACTCTAGCTTTGTCCTTTCTCAAAATTGTTTTGACTAATCTGGGTATTGTGTGCTTCCATATGAATTTTTGATTTTTGATTTTTGTAGAATATGCTACCGGTTTTGGATAGAAGTTGAACAAAATCTGAGGATTGATTTGAGTGGTATGTTCATTTTAACAATATTAATTCTTTTAATCCATGACCTGGCATGCCAATCTATTTATTTATGTCTGCTTTTATTTCTTTTGTCAATGTTTTACAGTTTTCAGTATATAGGCAATTCATATTTTTGATTGTTTATCTCTAAGTATTTGTTTTTGATGCTATTATAAAAAAATTTTTGAATTATATGCTAAAAAATTTATTTTCATATAGTCCATTGTTAGCATATAGTAACACAACTGATGTTTGTATATTGACTTTGTATTATGCAACCTAACAGTACTAATACAAAAATTTTCTTAGAAAAATATTAATATTTTTGTGGAATTTTTAGAGTTGTATACATAAAAAATCATGCATTTTAAACATAATTTTACTTCTTCCTGTATGATTTGGATGTCTTTTATTTATTTTTCTTATTTAATTGCTGTGTTTAGGACTTCTAGCACTTTTTGAGCAGATGTGGTCAGAGTAGGCATCCCTGCTTCATCCCTGAGAGGTAAAGCTCTCAGTTTTTCATAATTCAGTATGATATATGAAAAACCTGTAATATGTCCTTTATTGTGTTCAGGTAAGTTTCTTCTAGGCTGAATTTTTTTCCCAGAGTTTTCATCCTGAAATGGTGTTTATTTTTTTTCATGTTTTTCTGTACCGACTGAGATGATCATGTGATTTTTATCCTATGTTCTGCTACCGTGGTATATCTCATTGCTTAACTAGCATACGTTAAACCATCTTCTTGTCCCAGGAATAAATCTCTTTATCATGAGGCACAATTCGTTTAATATGCTTTAGAATTAAGTTTAATATATTGTTGAGAATTTTTGCATCTGTGGTCAAACATATTGGCTAATAGTTTTCTTGTGATGTCTCTATCTTTGATATCAAGATGATACTGGCCTCAGTGTTTCATTTTTTGGGAAAACTTTAACAAAGATTGGCATTAATTCTTAAAATATTTGATATAATTAATCTGTGAAATCATCTGGTACTAGGATTTTCTTTGTTGGAAAGTTTTTTTTCTTTTTTCAAGTTTATATATATATATATTTTTTTAAGATTTTATTTGTGAGAGAGTGTGCACAAGCAGGGGGAATGGTGGAAGCAGAGGGAGAAGTAAGCTCCTTGCTAAGCAGGGAGCCCAATGTGGGACTGAATCCCAGGACTCTGGGATCAAGAACTGAGCCGAGGGCAGACACTTAACTGACTGAGCCACCCAGGTGTCCCGTTTGTTATTGTTTTGTTTTTTTGACAAAGAGCAAGCAAGCCAGTGAGAGAGCACAAACAGGGGAAGCAGTAAGCAGAGGGAAGGGAGAAGCAGGCTTCCCGCTGAGCAGAGAGCCTGACGTGGGGCTCAATCCCAGGACCCTGGGATCATGACCTGAGCCAAAGGAAGATATTTAACTGACAGAGCCACATAGATGTCCCTGTTGGAAAAGTTTTTGATTACTGATTCAATCTCCTTATTTGTTAATGGTCTCTTCAGACTATTTCTTTGGGATTCATTTTTGGGAGGTTGTGTATTTCTAGGAGTTTATCCACTTCTTCTAAACTTTCCAGTTTACTGATGTATAATTATTCCCAACAGTCCCTAATATTTTAAAAAAATTTCTGTAGCATTTTCAATGTCTCCTCTTTCATTTCTGATTTTTACATATTTCAGTTTTCTTATTTAAAAGAATATTTGGTTAGTCAAGTGCTTGTTGATTTTATCTTTCTAAAAACCCAACTTTCCATTTGACAACGATTCCCATTAGTTTTATATTATCTATTTTGTTTATTTCTACTTTAATCTTCAGCATTTCCTTCCTTTTGCTAAATTTGGGCTTACTCTTCGATTTTCTAGTTCCTTGAAATGTAAAGTTAGGTTTTAATTTGAGATCTGTCTTCCTTTTTAATGTAGGGAGTCAGTCCTATAAAATTCTTATTCTGCTTTTGCTGTATCTTATAAGCTTTGATAAACTATATTTTCATTTCAGTTTGTCACAAAATAAACTCTAATTTCCATCTGAGGTCTTCTTTCGTCCAGTGTTTGTTCAAGAGTGTATTTGATTTTCATATATTCATGATATTTCTCATGTTCATTTCATTTTTGATTTCCAGTTTTATTCCATTATAATTAGGAAAGATACCTGGAATGATTTAAAACTTCTTAAGTTTGTTAAGACTTGTTTTGTCACCTAGTTTGTGACCTATTCAGGAGAAAGTTTCATGTGCACTTGAGAAAAATGTGTGAGTACTGCTCTTGGACAGAATGTTTTGGGTTGGTCTATTAGGTCTGTTTGGTCTATAGTGTTGTTTAAATCTACTTATTTTCTTATTGGTTTTCTGTTGGGACACATCATGTCATTAATTCAGTGGTCCAAACCCTATTCTCAAATATCACAAAAAGCTATATGAAATGACCGATATATAACCACTTTTAACATAATAAAATGGGAAGTTAAATCTAATACATAGTTTAATTATTTCCATTAACACAGTATCTCAAATTATTTCTCTAACATGTATATAAGGTGTCAATTGTGTAAGTTATTTTAAGGCAAGACTTATCTATTCTTGGATTTTTTTTTAATATTCCTATTTTCTCTAATACCCATATGAGACATTCATTGTATGTAAGTGTAATAGTTTCCTAAAACTAAGGTAGTACATTAAGACCAGCTCTTTATGCGTTTCCCACAAAAAGGAGAAAACTAATCAAGAATTGCCTGTAGTCCAATGTTAATCAGTCATCTCAAGGAACATTCAAAAGGAATATTCTCAGTATTCTCCTGGTTTAATTCCCAGCAATAGAGTCCTTTCACTAATTATTTCCACTTGCATTTAATAATTTAAAATATTTTCATAAATGAAATACTTTTACTGTTTTATTATCAATTTGTCCATTGGCTAATTTTATATTATTCAGCTAATCATAAATTATTTCAATGAACATGAACTTGTTAGAAGATCTTTAAAGTTCACAACTTAACCCGAAGACAATTATACATTGTATGAAAATATACTAAAATTAATATAAGCATTCATTCATTCACTACAAGTTCATTACAAAACTATTTATTACAATGTGTAATTCTGAATAAAACTGGTCAAGGGATTTTTATGTGAGTAACTGGCGAGATTTTTTGAAAGGCACCAAAGGGATTTAATGGCCAAGACCTCAGGAAACTTTTATATTAAAGAGACTCCACTGTGCTGTTTTGCTTTCTTAATAGTTGTATTGATATACAATTGATATACATTAAACTGATATACAAATATTTAAAGTGTACAGTTTGATGTTTTAGTATATTTGTACACTAGTGAAATGACCACCATGATCAAGATGGTGAACATGTAACTGTTTTATGTATTTGCTTAAAAAAAAGCTATGTTTTCTAAAACTTCAATTTTTTTTTCTTAAATCTTTCACTTTCATAGTTCCTTTCAGTTTGAAATTAGGTCATTTTTCAAAAAACCAAAACAATAGTGTATACAAATTTATTAAGGCAACATATCACCATCCCCACAACAGCTGCAAAACAATAAAAAACCCAGAAAGTCTTTTTTAATAGATACTTCTGCTCATTGAAACAAAACTGGGGTATCTTTACAATATTGTTCATTATAAGGTAGTCTTTGAAATTTAATGTACTCTTATGGCTGTAGTCATCTCAACTGGTAATTCTTCATATCTGCCTAAAAGTAGAAATATTTTCTTCTCAGAATTTTTATTGACTCTGTTCTGCTCCCTAGATTACCTCTTCTTATATCTTCTAATTTATCATCACTTACACTTTATAAAAATATGCTCAAAGTGTTAAATTAGAACTTAAATATTGCTGGTGGTTCAGTAAATAGAAGTCTAGGCAAAAGAATTCTAATAAACTTTGGGTTCACTGAATAAATGCTCCTTATAATATAATGCTAATTAATTGAGTGCTTAAAATTAATATTTCATGTTAAGAAAATGAAATTTTGTGTCTTCAATAAAATCTATTTTTAATTCTAAAACTTTCAATGAGAAATTAAATCAATTAAAACAAGTTGTGTATCAGCCATTCCCTTTGTAGATTAAGATTAATTAGTATCAGGGACACCTGGGTGGCTCAGTCAATTAAGCATCTGCCTTTGGCTCAGGTCATGATCCCAGGATCCTGGGATCAAGCAGTGCAGCAAGCCTGGCATCTTGCTCTCTGCTCAGTGGGGAGCTTGATTATCCCTATCCCTCTGCCTGCTGCTCTGCCTAGTTGTGTTCTCTCTCTCATTCTATGTCAAATAAAAGCTAAAAAAAAATTCAATTTCTAAAAAAATTAGTATCAATACATATATTTTTAAAAATGTATGCATGTAAGGGGTGCCTGGGTGGCTCAGGGGGTTAAAGCCTTTGCCTTCCGCTCAGGTCATGATCTCAGGGTCCTGATATCGAGCCCTGCATCGGGCTCTCTGCTCAGCAGGGAGCCTGCTTTCTCCTCTCTCTCTGCCTGCCTCTCTGCCTACTTGTAATCTCTGTCAAATAAATAAATAAAATCTTTAAGAAAATGTATGCATGTAAAAAATATTTTTTAAAGAATTTATATAGTCATCTGTCAGAAAGAGAGAGCAAGGAGCCTACTTCTCCTTCTACTTGCAGCTCCTTTGGGATCATGACCTGAGCCAAAGGGAGATATTTAACTGACTGAGCCACCCAGGCATCCCTACATATAAAAAATTTGTTTTGATATTAAGAAAACAATGGGAGGAACTATGACTATTTGCCCAACTCATGACTTTGAGGGATAACCATACAAGGATTTTAATGAAATGTGTTTTCAGATTTTCTTTGAATATATCTATGTCTAGAGTATAATAGTGATTATACCAGATAATGTAAAATTGTTAAAGAACATTAAAATACTTGTAGAGGACAACAGGATCAAATTTTATTTGGCAGTAAGATATAGTATGTCAATCTATTCCAAACAACTATACCAGTGTTAGACCATAGAAACACTCAATACATGGCTTTAAATGAGTAAAAAATTAAAAAGATTATATTTATACTGGTCTCCATAAGGCTATTGTACTGACACATTTTTCAACTTGTATTTTTAAAAAATATATAGTAGGAGATTTTAAGAGAAGGGAAGTTATATTAGCAGGAAGGTAAAGAGAACAGTAATGATTTATTGTGATTTTCAAATATGTTATAGGTCAATAGATACCTAAGAACCAAAACAGGAAAACCACACATGGAAGGCTGAAACCCTATACTTAATTATTTTTTGGAGTTATATAATTTAATCTACCTCCTCCCCAATAAACACAAGCTTCCCTTGTTAACACTATACTCATTTTCTTCATTTTTCTTTTCTATTTAAAATAAAAATTCTTTGTGCTTTCAGTCTTCATGTTTTTTTCTCAATGAGTTCCAATCATGGTAGTGTTTTCCACAAAACATTGATTGCATTTCAACTTTCATTCTTCTTTTCTCTGACCTTATTTTTACCCCTGACTTTGCTGCATTGCCCATGAATTATTCAGGAAACTACTGTCTATCACTTAGTCTCCAGAGACAGATACACGGGGAATGGATCAAAACTGCTCCAGAAGTGGTATCGAGGAAGGAATCAGTTGGTGATTAATTTGAGATTTCTCTCTCGTATATACATTGCAGGAAGGAAGCAGTGTGGTGGAAAATTTCATCTCTGACAGACTTGGAAACTATTTATTGAGACTGATTTCCTTGACATTTTGTCCTTATGTTATTTTATTAAGTCTTTATATTTACCTCAAAAAACGGAGGATTTTATGTGTAATTCAATTCCCTATATGCTTAGGAAATCTTTTCATGAAACATTGGTCTTTTTACAGATATTATTTTCTGATTTTTATAATTAATATATTGCTTTCTAGGCCTCTGTCATGTTCAATTCACTATTTCAGATAATCAGAATCTTACAAAATATATAAAGTCAGTCTGCCTTCAAGAAGTTAATTTTGAAATTGCTGATATTTTTCCTGAATTTTAGAATTTTTCTTACTGATACATTTTCTCAAAATATTTTTGGAAAATTTCTAATCCTAGAATTCAAAATATTTATCTAGTGTTCAGATACATTAAGCTATACAATATGGTGGTTAGAAGCCTGGGGCCTTGTGAAATCACAAAAACCCAAATTTAAAAACTGTTGTTTTACTTGTGTTAACAAAAGCAAATGATTTAATTACTACATGCTTCAGTTTATTGCTCTGTAAAAAGGGAATATAATAACTACTTCATAATGTAATTGTAAGGACCTGAGCCAGCTCTAGAAAGGAAGGAGAAAGTCCCAGAAAGAAAAGACCATTATAAAGAGCTACATGTTCTACTTAAGAAATCTTTCCAATTTTTGGCTGACTCTTATATCATAGAATTCCAAGACAGACTGAGAGCAGTAAAAAAATTAATGAACAGAGATCTGAACTCCTTTCCAAGCAATAAGGTTTGCAGTTTGACTCTACAAAAGTTGGTTGCTTCCTAAAACAAAACATTAAGATTCTTTTGTGGATATAGCAGATGCCAGATTCTCCAAAATATATTATTCATAATGTACATGATAAAAAAAAATAAAAGACATAAAGAAAATATGCTCACAATGAAGATTATAGAATATCTCAGGAGAGAAACAGAAAATTTATAAAGAACCATATGGAAAATTTTAGCACTGAAAAATATGACACCTGAAATTAGATTTTCACTGGATAAAGTCAAGATCAAAATGGAAACGACAAAGGAGTATATCAGTAAATATGAACATGGTTTAATAGATATTATTAGATCTGTAGAAAAGAGAAAAACTTAAGAAATAGACAGACTCAGAAACCTAGAGGACAAAAGGTCTAATATATGTATAATTGGATTCTCAAATGGAAAGCAAATGAGACATACGAAACATGTATAAATATGGTGCCCAAAAATTCTCTCAAATTTTTAGAAGATAATGTATTTATGTTTCAAAAATCTTAGTAAGTTTGAAGGGTATAAATACATTCTATATGGCTATTGCTGGTAATATTGATTTTTATGAAGTCTATATTTATATTAACATAGTATGGCTGTATTTGATCAATATTTCATGATTTAAATTTTTAATTACTTTACTTTTTTAAATATCACTATCTTTATTTTGAAATACTATTTCTTTTAGATAGCCTGGAATTGGTCTTATTTTATGTCTAGTCTGACAATTTCTAAATTTTAGTTGGATTATTCAGATCATTTCCACTTATGATTTGCCTTATCGTTTTGGTATTTTGTCTTCTATGTTTTCTCCTCTACTCTGTTTTTTTTTGGCAATTGAAAATATTTTAGAATTCCATTTTATTTTTATTACTGGTTTATCTTATTTTCATTTTTTAGTGTTTGCTCTAGAAATTATTTTATGTATTTTTAAGTTACAAAGTATACTTCCAAATATTTGCATACTATCTATACTATTTTGCATATAAGTGTAAAAGATCTACAATTAGCATAATTCTATTTCATCTTCTGTGATTAATATTTTTCTTATATTTTTACCTTTACTTATGCCAGAAACTAAAATGTATTGTTATATTTCAACAGTCACTTATCTTTTAAATTTCAAAAATGAATAGACTTCTAAAATTATATTTATAATACTTCATATAATCTATGCTATTTCTGTTCCAACTTTTTTAAAATTTCTTTTCAGTTTGAAGAGATATCATTAACATTTCATATTGTATAGATCCATTAGAGACAAATTCTGCTATGTGCCCTCAATTTTTTTTTTTTTACTTTTCTTCATTTTTGTAGTTTACTGGATAGAGAATTTAGGTTATCAAGCTTTGATTTTTCTCTCATCATCTTGAAGATTTCATTCCACTGACTTCACAATTTCATTATTTCTGATTAAGGATCTGCAATTTGCTTATTTATTTCCCTATAGGAAGGGGCATTTTCTTCCCTTATTGCTTTTATCATGTTTTTAATCACCTTTTTTTCACCAGTTTTGATTACGGTGTGCTTAGGTGTGGTTTGCTTCATACTTATTTCCTTTGATTTCATTAATATCTTTGGATCTTTGAGTCCATAGTTTTTGTCAAATTTGGAAAAAAAAAAGGTAGCATTATTTCTTTAAGTTATTTCTTTCTGGCCTACTCCTACCCTTTCTTCTCCTTCTGGGACTTCAATTACATGAAATATGGAAATTCTTGATATTTTCCCATAGTTCACTGAGTTTTTTTTTAATGTTTTTTCTTATCTTTTTTCTCTCTGTGTTACAGTTTGATTTCTATTCTTATATCCTTAAGTTAACTGACCTTTTCTTCCTATAGAGTCTAATCTGCTATTAGAACCATTCAATGAATTTTTTACTTCAGGTATTATATTTTTTAAATCTATAAATTCCACTTCTTTAATCTATACTTACATTATCTTCCATTTCTTTAGTCTATACATACATCTTTGTAAGTCTTTGGGTATTATTTACAGTAGCTACTTTTTTTTTGATTTTGAGAATTTAAATTCCAGTATAGTACCAGTTTCTCCAACATGAACAGAAGAAGTTTCAATTTTATTTTAAGCCATTAGCTTCCACGTGTTTTGTATAAAATAGGACTAAATTTAAAAGAGTGAACACACGCCAAAAAAAGTGTTAATAAGAATGTTAGTGTTACTCATATAAAATAAAGTAATTGCTAAGTTAATATAAGGATCAATGATGCTTAGCAAACACTACTTTAGTCAATCTGAGAGGATAAGGCAGTGAAAAATAGGGCAATAGGATGTGTAAAATCTTGGAGGTATAGGATATTCTGAAGACATTTCTCTCTCATAGGATGCATGAATATTGATGGATAAAGTTCTAAAATGATTGAATTGACCTGACTCCATGCTAAAACATTTGGAGGTTACAGCAAAATAAGTGGGGTTCTACTGAATAATTTTGGTATCATACGATATTTCTATTTTGGTAAATACACTTTTATGTGTATATGGAAATGGAGTTCATCTGGCCTATATTACAAATAAAAAACCTTTTAGTCAATAAAGCAAAATGTCTGTAAAAATTAAAAAAGGGATATTGAAAGACTTGATTAAGACAGAGACAGTGAGGGCGCCTGGGTGGCTCAGTGGGTTAAAGCCTCTGCGTTCGGCTCAGGTCATGATCTCAGGGTCCTGGGATCGAGGCCCACATTGGGCTCCCTGCTCAGTGGGGAGCCTGCTTCCTCCTCTCTCTGCCTGCCTCTCTGCCTCCTTGTCATCTCCCTCCCTCTGTGAAATAAATAAAATCTTAAAAAAAAAAAAGGGACAGTGAGACTGGGAAAACAGGACACTAATTTTAAAGACATTAAGGGAATATAGAAAGCATGAAAAAGTACTATAGCCAAATATCTGAGGGTTAGTAAAAGGGAAGCTTAATGAGTATTCTAGGGGAATGGTGATCTGCTTTGCATATTTCTGGACTTGGTGAAAAGAGAACTATTTATGGGAGAAGAATTTTATTTAGGGAACTTATACAAATAGCAATTTAATTTTTATATATATCTATATCTACTTTTAATTAAAAACCAGTGATCTACTTATTATATTGCCCTTGGCTTTGGTCAGAACCTTATTAGCATGTGCATGTCTATATATTAAGAAAACTAATATAAGGAGACTCCAGAGATGCATTAAACAAACAGAAAATAAGTAAACATACAAAATAACTAGGATAGAAAGGTTAGCAGTATTTAGTTCTGGTAAGGCTAAAAGCCTGTCAATCAGCCAAAGCTCAGTCAAAAAAAACGGGATCGAGGCCCGCATCGGGCTCTCTGCTTTGGCAGGGAGCCTGCTTCCCCCCCCCTCTCTCTCTCT
>LNAC01000264.1:1698261-1725760 GCA_002007465.1 Ailurus styani
AGGGTGGGGGGTCGTGGGGGGTAGGGAGGGAAAAATAATGAAACAAGATGGGATGGGGAAGGACACAAACCATAAGAGACTCCTAATCTCACAAAACAAACTGAGGGTTACTGGGGGGTGGGAGGGTAGGGATAGGGTGGGTGGGTTATGGACATTGGGAGGGTTTGTGCTTTGGTGAATGCTGTGAAAGATGTAACCCTGATAATTCTCAGACCTGTACCCCTTGGGCAAAGAATAAAAATAAAATTAAAAAATAAATAAAATTTAAGCGATTTCTAAAATTGAGATTTGTTTAGAGAAAATATCCTGTGGTTAGAGAAAATATCCTGTAGTTAAGTATCTTGTAAATGTATCAGATACAGGCTTTGCCAGATAATAAGTGCAAAAGAGGGAAGATCAATCCATTTCTTGATCTCTTCAGGAACGTTTCAAATCTAGAAAATGCATTCTCAAAGTTTAATGTGCTGTATAGACTGCATTTTCTTATGCATATACATGAGATACATTTATTGAAAATCAATCTTTTTTACATTGTGAGTAAATTTGATGGAAATCACTAATATCAACATTAATATCAACAACTTCTGAAACAGTACTCACTGCGATGCTATTCTCTAATAAAAAATTTCTTAAAATGTTATTTTACATATAGACTGGTGAATTTCAAACTTTATGAATAGCTGCCATTTAATATAGTCCCATTATTTAATGGAAAAGAAAAAAATAGTTAAATAATATGAAAATATCCAAATTTTGTCAAATTCAGAGACAAATTTCATGGTTTTCACCTTAATTTATCACAAAAGAACATGATATAGATCCATATTTATCTCTTACTGGAGATTCCAGTCAACTGTAATCAGATTTAATATCAGCTCCTGATTAATTTCCTTTGCCATCAAACCCATCTGATGATTCATGTCAACTGCCAGGCACAGGATACTTTTTTATGAGTCAATCTTGTCAGTCAGAAGTAGAATATAGGAAACTTGGAATAAATCAATGATTCCAAACAAAGGATCTAAGAACAGTTTTGTCCTCCAAGTCTTATTCATTAATAATCAGAGCTAAAAACCAGAGCTCAGGCGTGAGCTCTACTACCTATTATTCTAAGGGCTTGGGTCTTTCCTAGGTTTGCTTTGATTCACATTCTGATTGCTAGGTGATCTTTCCTATCTTCTCTCTTTCTACATTCAAGATTGGAATCGGTGACCCACTTCCCTTTCATTCCATTTCTCTGACTGGGCTGGTAGTACCTGCCAAACAGCATGTAACCAAGAAGACACCCAAGGAGTATATACTGCCTGTATAATATCCTCCCTAAATATTGTGATTTAATGTTTCAGTGTCACAGAGGTGAAAAAAAGGTATGTATCTGTTGAAAAACTAGATTTTGATACACTGTAGAAAATTAAATCATACTCACAATATACAACTTCCCTGTATCTGTTTTGTGTTTGGTAGTGTCAACAGTGTTAGATTTAGAACATACTAATTAAAACCAACTACTAAACCATGAACGCCATCTTGTGGGGAGATCTGCTACTACTGTAACATATGGTGCCCCCTTACCCAAACTTCAGCTCCCCAGCAATTTTTGGTTTCCTTCTCCATAACATGGTACTGTCCTACTAAGCTCCAATCATCAAATAAAAGTGTTTTCCTGTAGATAGAAATCTCAAAATACTGGGGTCCAGATAGAATTGCATAAAATGTCATCCCCTTCATTATGTCTTATCTTTACAAGTCATCTTATTTTGTTACTTTGAAATTGAGCCCTTCCCACTAAAAGTTTAAAGAACTATTTTAGAAACAAAAAATATAAAAAGTATAGGAAAATACTTATGAAACTGAAATAGGCAAAACATTCTTAAGCAACATGTAAGATGCAAAAGCCATAAAGGCACAGATAAAGAGAATTAGAGGCATGCAAATAGGTCTTTCTCCTTGATAGAAGATAGCAGAAAAACTGTCAGACAATAAACGCTCAATTAGAAGAAATTATTTTCTAAATATGTACCTAAGAATGTTCTGGAATTCTACTGTATCTTTCTGCATCAGTTAATAATGCATCAAACAACAACACTGTTACCTTAATGTATTATCATTTCTCTCTAGTCCAGAGCTAATTGGTCTTCTTATCCAAGCCTCTGGGGATAAGCATTCTGCACAGTTCCAACTTAATTATTCTCTTTTGGTGTCCTCAAATTGGGATGGTACATGAAATATATTTAATTTATAGATTAAAGAGTATTCCATTGTATTGCAAATTGCAATTGTCAAACTCTGATAAAAAGATTAAAGCATTCTATCAATATTATCCAGGAATTGTTCTGAAAAGATAATGCAAAAGTAGTTCTATTAATGCTTTGTCAGAATCTGCAATCTTTACTAACCTGTGTCTGTGATCAACTTAGTAACCAAATACATAATTACATATAAAGGGATTTTTCATCACTAAAAGACAAAAACAAATGAAGCTTCTGTACCAAGATTGCTCTTATCATTTTATACTTGAAGCACATTTCTCAGATCCTTTTTTCAAAGTTCTATATTGATTCTCACAATGTTCCCAGGTGAGGACATGAATGTGTGCACTCATTTCCTTGGGTACATTTTTGTCCTTGTTTTTCTTTTCCAATATATAAAATACAAAAATAACTAAGCCTTAAGAAGGTTATGAAAATGAAGAATAAAATATGGCTAAGTACAGAAAGAAATAAATGGGACATGATTTTTATATTGTATCCTGCTTCATCAGAAATGAGGTCTTGTGAAGTTCATAAGCATTACAATGCAAATGTTCCAGGATTTGGACAAGAAGTTTAAACAAAGAATGGAGAATATAAAATTGAGGACCAAGAAATTAAGTTAGATCACATTAAATGCATTTAATATGTTCACTTGAAATATTTGAGATATTTTATAATCATAATTGAAATTAAAGACATTGTACAATGTGATTATTCTCTTGACGTAACTATGATGTACTCTATCTCCCTGGGGTGAGTCCAATATCATTAAAGTTTTTTTTTTTCTTTTCCAACGTCCATGATGAGACAATGGACCATGCAATTTCAAAAAACACACTGATGTAAAGAAAACACACTGATCTTTAAAAAGAACCTTCTAAGTTGGTTTTCCTCTATTTAAAATAATACCATTTAGAAGGGTTGGGAAGAATTACAAAATTTGGATCATGGATTTGGATAATTACTGACATGAGAGGTTAAATACTCTCATCCTTTGGAAAGATCTTTGCCCATTTCTTTCCAACACCACTCTGTCTTTAGCCAGACCCAATGTCCTGCCTCCTTTCTGCCCTTCTCTCTTTTATTACTCCATTATACTTTTCCCTGTGTAATAATTCATATTTCAGGTCTTCTACCACTACTTTCTTCATTAAAAAAACTATGCTCTTATTCTTTTATGTCTTTCTCCTTCTACTTACATAAGAACACATTTTAATAATAATCTCCTAAAGTCATGCGCTTAACACAGAAAAGTGAGTAAGAGGGTCTTTCAGACCCTGGAAATACCAGAGGATAAGTTTGTGCCTTTTCTTTCATAAGTCAGCATATTTAGCAATGTCATGAAGCTACATAAATGGTCAGTGTTGTTTTGGTACAACATATTTTCATTCAAGCTTACAGATCTGATATTCAGAATTAGTACCTACTTTCACCAGTCACTTGATCTGCATATGGTGACAGCAAACTTTAAAATTACTGCCTAAGCTTCCTTGGCTATTACATAGATATTGGATGAAGCAGACTATGGGCTGATAAGTACTTCCAAATTTCAAATGTGATATATATTCTAAGCCCACAGTGTTAAGTCACATTTGTATGCTGAACAAAGCCACAAATGTGTCTAAATAAAGAAATGTTTTAGACGTGTTTATCCAAGTGACAATTCCCTTTGGCCTGACTACCTGGCTCTTCCAATGTCTATGATAAAAACCAGAGTATTTAGAAAAGGACATTTATGGGATGAGTCTTTCAAAGTTAATTTTACCTAAACTACAACAAACAAACTGCAATAACATTCCTGGAGAAGAATCACACTACATAGCAGAATTTTTGAGAGGAAAGTAGTTTAAGCAGAACCAGGGTTATCAAAAGCAGAGAGATAGAACAGTTGGCAAATACCTCATAGGTTTAACAAGAATTTCTTTGCTTAGTATGCATGGATGTTAAAAAAAATAAAAGAGGAGTTTTCTGCACACCAACACTAGGCCCAGAATATGGAAGAGGTAGAAAAGATGGACTGAGGTTTGTTGACTCTTCTGGTACAAACTGAGACCCTGTGGCTTGACTGACTTAAGATAAGCTTTTGGTACATAAGGGAGATAACGGTGAAATTCAGGCTCAACTGAGACCATTGGAGTATCATGATAAAACCTCAGATGTTACTTGAAGTTTTGAAATAAAAACATCTTAAAGAAAAAAACTGAAGTACAGAATTTGATACATGTTAACGAAAAAATGACTTTCTAGCATAAACCCACTTAACAGTAAATATTCTGTTTGTGAATCTGTGGTTAATTGGTATAAAGAGGAAGCTATTTGCTTTTAGTAGATAAGCTATGGACCATATTTATGCAAGCATATATATACTGTAGAGGAAAAGGAGAGGAAGGAATAGCACAAAAGAGTTAAATGCTTGAAAAAATAAATAGAACGATAACTTTTAAAAGCTACACTCAGGTGAGAATCCAATAAAGATACCATTATCATGAATGTGTTTTCCTTTTTTGTAAGTGGAGATAAAGTAAAGTAGCACCTCTCATTTTGAGCCTGACCATGTACCACTGAACTAAGTGACCTATTTTTGTGTTGATAAATAGGAACTGAATATGAATATGTTCTTGAAGCCCAGTGAAATTTTCTGCCTAAATAAAAGTTAGAAATAAAAAACTGATTATTTTATAATCATTAAAATGATACCTTCAATTGTCCATGCTCACTGCCTATTCAAAGGACTGATTAGCTTCAATAATTTGGCATTGAGCCACAACTGAATAAAATGTAAAGTTCAATTAACTATTTATTAGATTACAATTTCTTAGAATGTAATACAAGCTAGTATTCATTTAAAATCAGTTGTATTTCTCTCTCTCCAGACCTGCCAATCAATAACAAAGCAATAAATGGTCATTAGTCTTCTACATATGGGTCCATGGAGTCCTAGAAGGTGTTCTTTTGTTTTTCTTTCTCTCTAAGGTTTTATTTTTTTTTAACACACAGAGTACAAACAGGGGGAGCAGCAGACAGAGGGTGAGGGAGAAGCGGGCTCCCCACAGAGCAGGGAGCCCCGTGTAGTGCTTGATCTTAGGACCCTGAGGATCATGACCTGAGCCAAGGCAGACACTTAACTGACTGAGCCATGCAGGTGCCCCTGAGTCCTGGATAGTTTTAAAGGTATGTACACTGGCTCTTCAAGGTTCCATTGAGTTAAATAATAACGTATTTGTTGCCACCAAAAAGTAATTTTTGTTGGAAATATTCTACGTATATGTCCATATTTAAACCATTACACATTTTTGTTTTTAATGGCTAATATTTGTATAAAACATGCTTCTTATTCTATATTTATATATTTCTAATTTTTCAAAATATAGTTGCATGTTAGGGTATTCTTTTAAATTTCTATATTCTATAATCATGGCAGAGTTTCCTATAAGTAACGAAGTGTAGATACAAGCACTTTTGCAAGAAAATTCACCAAGGCAGCCATTCCACTCTGCATTATAGCAGGAACCGATGGGGAGTTCCAGAGAAAACCCAATTTATCTGCCATTACTGTTGTCTCAGGGAACCAGCATCTTGTGCAAATTTAAGACCTAATAAATCATTCACATTTCCCCAAAGAAATACTATTGAATCTTATGTAAATATATGTTCAATGACATTTAAGCTTACTCTATAACCCATAAACTATAAACTGGAATAAAAAACAGATATTGTTTTTTAAAAGTTCCCCACATTCAAAATGAATGTGAATTTATTTTTTGAGAAATAATTATTGTAATAAAAGTCTAACCAAAAAGACAGGGTTTTATTACTTCAAGTGTTAACATTTAGACTAAGAAATATGCAAGGTTATGTTAGATACAGGAGCAGCTCACCTATAAGGTCATTCTATTGCCAAATCTTGAATTACAACTGAATTTAGCTCCTGACCTCAGAAATTAAGATAGATGGTAGACCCTCTACCATCAGTGTTAGCTTTTATTTTTAAAGAAATACTTGTTATTCTTTTTAAACTTTGTTCTATACAGAATACTTACTATTCTTTTAAACTTTGTTTTCTATACAGAAAACTGGCTCTTTAGCATGCAGCTTAAATTAGCCAGCCCATAATCATCCTCTAAACCTTCTTCATTAAGATTAAAGTACTCTGAAAGATTTTCATCAACTACAAATTTATTAATGTGTATTTATTTGCATATTGCATATATGAAAATTTGGAACGAAAGGTCAATTGAATATCTGAATTGAGTATTTGGTTCACTATTTGTTTTAGCTTTCTTTTTTCTTTTTTTTTTTTTAAAGATTTTATTTATTTATTTCACAGAGGGAGAGAGATCACAAGGAGGCAGAGAGGCAGGCAGAGAGAGAGAGGGGGAAGCAGGCTCCCTGCTGAGCAGAGAGCCCGACGCGGGCCTCGATCCCAGGACCCTGAGATCATAACCTGAGCCAAAAGCAGAGGCTTTAACCCACTAAGCCACCCAGGCGCCCTGTTTTAGCTTTCTTAAAAGCTCCCACTAATAGAAAAAAAAATTTTATAGGACACAATCTCTACCTTTCCCTCTCTTGAAAAAATGTTGCTCTCTCAAAGATTAATAATGATATTTTAATTACCAGACCTAGAGGCCTTTTCCCCCTATTACTTTCATTGACTATGTGTAGCATTTGTAACACTTTCCTGTCTTTTCTTCTTGAAACTGTGTGTGTGTCTGCCTTTGTTTTAGCATACTGACTAAAGGCTAGGAAATGTAAAGTCCAACAGCCAATAGTCATATCTATACACTAGCTGTGTGACTTTAAACAAGTTACTTAGCCTTTCTAATCTTGAATTCTCCACTATCCAATGGACATTAAAATAATCGGACACTATGGAATCTTAAAAGGACATCTATAAAGTGATTAGACCTATAACAGGCTCATAATAAAGGACAATAAATATTAGCTATCAGCATTATCATTATTCATCAACACTATTCTGTTTTGTTTTTTTCTAACTCTGTACTGGCTCCTTTTCTCTTTCCATACTCTAATTTGTAAACTCGCCCATTTCTGACTTCTGATTATGGCCTTGCTTGGTTTTCACTTCAGACTCACAGAAATATCATCCCAAAGTCAGTAAAAGGCGGCCAGAATTATTTCAACTTCTCTTGAACAACAATGGGACTGTATCCCACCAGCTATATAAGATAACTCTACCCCTTGACTTTTTAGTCCTTTGTACTGCAGATCACCAATATCATTAAGGGTATATCAGTGTCTCACAGCAATCTTTTTCTTCAAAATTGTGCAAGACTTCTTTTTTTATATATACACATCGATATAATATCTGGTTTGAACAAAGCAATAAATAGCACATTTCTGGGTAAATAAAGTTGAGTAGAAAGGAATGTAGGGCATAGAGGGAAAGAACAGTGGGAACAGAATGAATGTTTCCAGCAAGAAGAAATCATGCAAAAGTCTCAAGTAAAATGTAACTGAACCAAAAGACCTTAGCACAAAGGAGAGATGAAAGAAAAACTGCAGGGATGTACCTGGCTGAGCAGGACTGTACATTAGGAAATAGTGACCTGCTGAGGTAAGGAGGTATAGAATGGGATATCACCCTGTGCATCTTGAGCTTAAGAAGCTTAAATGCTTCTGTCAGTTGAAAAAAAAATGATGTAGTGAAGAGAGTAATGAGTACAATAAACTCATGCATTTTTCTGGTCAGTCTTGAGAGGGTCTTGTCCTGGCAGGATGGCTATGGGGTGGAAGCCTGGACCCACTTCCATTAATCGGCTGTCAGATCTGGGTCTGCAGCCCTATATCTCTCCTGAACTCAACAGCTGATTTTCCAAAAAGATATCATCTTCTGGATGCCCGTCAGTGTTGTAAATTCAAAATAGCCCTGGAATCACTGTGTTCTCATTTATTCACCCCCAGAAAGTTGGAAGTCCTCTTTAACTCTTTCTTGTTCAGCATGTTGAATCAGTTACCAAATTTTGCCCTTGTATCTGTCCCCTATCTCCTCCTAATTATGCAGTCACAATCCTCACTCTGTTGCCTGTTCTCTTTTGCCATGGCTAGTACAGTAGCTTCTGGATGTTTCCTTTCTGTCCAGTCTTTCCAGTCTCGAATCCAACCTCTCTATGGTTTCCAACTATCCAGAAACAGAACTTCAATTAGGCTATTCCCCTAGCTGGTCGCCTCCATGGGCATTGCTTTAGCAATCCTATCTGCCTGGCATGCAAGTGTTCTCTGCTATGGTATCAAAATATTTTCTGCTTTTATCAACTTATCCATTTGTTTAATTCATTCAAAAATAGGTATAGAGGGCCTATTACATATGCTCAGTTACACCAGTAAAATATGTATAAGACTCCTACTTTCATCCCACTTACATTTAACAAAAGAGATCAATGATAAAAAAAAGGTTAACAGAAATCATTAAAACACGATGGCATGATAGAACATAAATGGAAGAGAAGTTTCCATTGCAGACTGGTAACCACAACTGTCTCTGGAGCAGATATGTGAACTAAGATTTGAATGACAACAGGCATTGAGAAGTTCTGAGGGCAGAACCATCTTGACAGAATATAGACTAAAACAAAACCCCAAAGCTAACCAACCTCCACACACTTTAATCCACTCAAGCCAACACTTGACTTCTGACTGATTCATGACCTTTACTGTGCAATTGTCCACATTACTGCCATTGTTGATGACAGTTTCCTCTACTCTAATCCTCTTGGTTGAAATAAAACCCATGCTTCAAGTTCTGATTCTGTCACAACCCTGAAGTTTCCTCTTTTCATCAAACTAATATGACTTCTTCCTGTCCTTTAGAATTTGTGTTTTTTGGGGGGCTCTGATTGTAGTCCACTGTTTATGCACTTATACATAGCACAAACCCTCTAATAAACTGCAAAGCTACTGAGAACAATATTTAGGATACATTATTATTCTGTTCTCTACAGGTCTAGAGTACTGCCTTAAACACAAGACTTTCTCAAAAAATATTTACAGAGTTAAAGAAAAGTTACTTTTATTTAAGCCTCAGACTACAGTTTATTAAAGTTCTGTCTGCATTGATCATAATGGTTCCCAGTTGCCCTCTAGATAAAGACTGTACTGTTTCACAGGTGTACAAAAGTCTTTGTGATCTCATCTCCAGCTGCCCCTCTGCAGCTTTGCTTTGTATTTACGTGGCACTTTTATTTTTCTATTATCCAGTCATCTTGAACTACTTTCATTTGTAGTGATGGGTCATACCGTGTCTCTGTGTTCTCCTTGGACTGACCCTCTCCTGCCAGCTCCCACATCCGCCCATTCCAATGTTCCCATCTCCAAAACAACCCAGAACTTCCTATGTCCGCTTAAGTATCACACTCTCCAGGAAGCATTTTATTGTTCTTTCTGCCCAAATATGGATGAGGTGCCTAGCATGTGTGTTTCTGAAACCCCGTATTTGTTTCTCTTATAACACTGAAGTAAAATGGCCTATTTAGTCATTTCTTCAGCTGCACTAAAAGCTCCTGGATGTAGGTAAATGGACTAAATTTTCACACTTATATTCCACAGGGATAGCACAGTTCCTGGTATCTAATCAGCGTTGGATAATATCTTGGAATGAGTGAATGAAATGAACGGTCATAAAAGCCACAAGAACACCATCCCTACTGCACTAAATTCTTCTGCCCGAACCAGGACTTGGGCACATGGTCCATGCTCAATGAATATTTGTTCAATAAATGAATAAAATGTTATAACTATCCATGTCTATTTTCTTCTATATTTTTAAGACTGTGCTAGCTATTAAGGGGGATACACTGAAACAAGAAGAAGGCAGTGCTTTCTTTCCAGGAGTGAGGATCTTTTT
Organism: Ailurus styani; assembly: GCA_002007465.1. Taxonomy (NCBI): domain Eukaryota; kingdom Metazoa; phylum Chordata; class Mammalia; order Carnivora; family Ailuridae; genus Ailurus; species Ailurus styani. The sequence continues at coordinate 1,708,375 of LNAC01000264.1, forward strand.
GGGAAATAGAATATTTTAACACAGTTTTAAAATGGCAAACCAACATAGATTGTTTATTGATAGTATAGAACATGTATGGACTTAAAAGATGATCATGGGAACATTGTACATGCATTGAAACAAAACTAGGTTTAGTTATTATATAATTATGGGCAAATTCTTTCACATTTCTCATCTTCAGAGTCAGCCAATGTAACCGAGGACAGTAACCCATTTGGGGTTTGAGGGAAGATGTGCTTAGACACTCTGGTATCTATTGTCTCAGTCATAAGTGGCAATAACAAAACATTAAACATTTTCTTCAGAATGCAGATGCTTTCATTGGTACCATTTATTCCCAATGCTGTATATATAAAGTATAAAGGTAATTCAAGATATGGTCTCTGCTCTCTAGTGAGCAAATTTGTTTTGGGTAAAAATTGAAATAATAGCTATTTCTTATGGGTTATGTATATTTATCTAGTAAAACTTCCTTCATAAATTATATAAGGCTATACATTCATACCAGTTCTTTCCAGTCATAGTACTTATTTGGACTTCATTCTTAAACCGTGTTTACAGGGACTCCAAAAGTGAAATATGGCACATATGGATAAAAAAAAATTACTGAGTGACATACATGGATATTAAAAAAAATGCTGAAAAATACCTTGAAAGTACTGGATTAAATCTAATGCCTTTCAAAGAAAGATACTTTATGTATTTCTTGCCATTAGAAAATTGTCCCGTATGACAATGTTATCCCTAACACTGTATTTTCACTTTAAATTCATCACTACAAATGGATTGAAAATGTTGAAATAGGGTATTAATGCTCTGATTTACGCATGTACTTTACTATGACATTTCCTAAGAGTCAAGTTCAGTGTGTAAAGTATCTGTGGAAAATCCCTCTGCATACATTTTGTGAAGACAAAAATTCTTTGAGGATACTCCTCAAATCTGAGTAATAAAATGGCATGGGGATGAATCACACTAATTTTGATTGGTAATATAATAAGGATTTTTTAAAAAAATTCCTCTTTATAAATCTGTTTAAAAATGAACATGTGTGTTAAGAGAAAAAATAAGTTATATGTAAGTATCTGTACTTCATATGTTGGTTAGTGTAAATCTCTGAGTAGTGAAAAAAGAAGGCTTCATGAAACTAGACAAGGAAGCAATGTGGCAGGTTTCACGGACTGAGCTCTGGGCCCTGGCTTATAAGGATGAGCAGAAATAATCTGATTTAGCCATTACCAAGGAACATGCTCTTGCTCTCAACTGAGACCATTATTATTGTTGTTCATTTGTTTCTTCCCAGGTCCCTGCTGCCTTTCTTATTGTTTTCTCTGTGGTTAGTAGGCAGTATTTCCTTTATCAACAGCTGTTCCTTCTTCCCTAAGCTCCAGGTATCCCCTGTGGACCCTCACCTGTGGTGCAGCTGGCATAATCTTTTTCTGGCTCTGATCATGTGGTTTGTACTATTCCTTGTGGTCTTTGGTAAGTTGTTTATTGAATCCTCTTTCCTGGAGACAGTGTCTGCCACAGGAAGTTTACTGCACACTTTGGGTGCTCTTTACTTTTCTGTCTACCTAAGAAAGTTGTACAATTTGCTTACTTATTCATATCACTAGATGGGGAGAAACAGTTCTCTGAAAAAGAAACACTTGAAATATCCTCAAATTTGTCATTCTGTTAAACATTGACACCACAAACTTTAGGCACACACCTTGGTACCAATTAATTAAGCTCTAAGCAATACTATTTCATATATAAAAAATTAGGCAAAGTTACAGCACTCTGATACTCATGTGAAGATAAGTCATTACATTAAAGGACTTAACATAGTGCTTTATAGGTCTTATAGAAGCCACTAAATGCAGTTATTGTAGGGTTGTAAAATTTTACGTAATTATTAACCACAGAAATTCCAGTCAAATATTCAGCAGATAGGACCTAGACTCTGTAGGATTAGAATGTGCAAAATAAGAGTCACCGTGCATCCTGTTTTCCTCTGGACAGAGCCAATATAGGTCTGTAATGTCAGCGTAATTGTCAGTTATTAAGACACTTGTCACTCTCAAGTATCAAAGTTTAGATGATAAATATCAAGTTTGCTCTATTAGGGGTCAGAATCATGGAGAATGTCACTAAAACAAGTATCCAGGAAATGTATCAATAAAGAAAATACAGATGTTCCCCAACTTACGATGTTTTGACTTGATGATGGTGTGAAAGTGGTATACATTTAGTAGGAACTATACCTTGGGTTTTGAATTTGGATCTTTTCCTGGGCTGGTGATACATGGTCTCATGATGCTGAGCAGTGGGAACTCCATGTCAGCCACTGATTATGAGGGTAAATAACTGATACACTAACAGCCATTCTGTACCCATACAATAATTTTGTTTTTCACTTTCAGTATTCAATAAATTACAGGAGATATTCAACACATTATTATAAAATAGGGTTTGTGTTAGAGGACTCTTCTCAACTGTAGGCTCATGTAAGTGTTCTGAGCACATTTCAATTGGTTACACTAAGCTAAGATGCTCAATAGGTGTATTAAAGGCATTTTCAGTTGATAGTATTTTCAACTTATGGTGTGTTTATCAAGACGGAACCCTATCAGAAGTGAGGGAAAATCTGTAGGCATTTGCCCTTGTGGAAATCCAAGCAGGAGTAAACAGTGATGCCTTCATGAGTAAACTAAGCACGGGAAAAAGCCTGTCATCAGTTCAGAAGTCTGGACCTTCTACAATAGCACATAAGAACTTAGTTAGGTATTTGACTCCAGAATGTGAGGTGGCTCTGAGAGATGTAGTTTATGCCTTAGAACAAGGTCAAACTAGCAAAAACGAGAGAGCAACCTGTCTTACAATGGATTAGATTTCTTGGAAATCTAAGAGGTCACAAACAAAGCACAGAACACCCAGGAAGGAAGATAGCATGTATACTAATTTTTTTAAAAAAATATTTAATGAAAGCTGTTTAAGTGTTATCATCCCCTTCAATTTCCTGATACGGAATTTGGTGTCAGTCTTAAGTTCAAGTCCTATCCCTGTTATCTATGTCTATCTCACCTTGCTCAAATTACTTAATTTTATCAGAACTCAGTTTCCTGGTTGTTGAAGTAGGAATAATAATATCTACCTCCCTAGTTGATTATGATGATTAGCAAATATATAGATATAGAAAATACATAAACACATACACAGAATCTAGCAAATAAGAAGGATGCATTAGTGTTATGATGAGGATTATGAAAACTATAATTTAAAATAGAGGTTTCATCTCAGGAGCAAAGTGAAAGTATGGCTCCTTCCACTTATTTTCACATCAGAGCTTGGTCCTAAATCATCTGATCTAGAGCCTTTTAAATTGCCATGCTAATTTGAGGAATGTAAGGTGGGGTAAAGCTGGTGTGGAGGGGAATAAGTGCTTCAGGTGTGGGTTAAGAAGAGTTACAGAAGTTAAAAAATAAACAATCCTTGGTAATCTCTATAACACCTGTGTTCGACAATATTTGTCCTGTAGGAAATCCCATGTATTCACAGGACATTGGTGTTAGACTAAATCAGATTTGCAAGGAAGTGGACAGATGAAGATCGGTGGTCTTAAGCATTCTAGAATGGCTATTTCATTTCCCAGAAGCATAATGCATGTATAATATGACAAATTTGCTATTATCTGAAGTTAAATTCACTTAATATTATCAAGTTGAGCCTTAGAGATTTAGGGAAAGCTTGTTTCCCTTCCTAGTGAAAGTACACATAATATGAATGTGAAAACAATGCATTCCTGATACAAAATTCACTTCAGTAAAAGTACTAGCTTAACAATTGAATTCCTGCCCTTAAGAAGGAGCTAAGTTGAATCTTGTTTTCCTCAGTGACAGCTAAGATGCTGATAAGACAGAAATAGGGTAGAGCTATAGTGGTTGACTGGTCTCCAAAGGCTCATAAAACACCCATTCATTTCAGTCTATTGTCTAGAAAACCAACTTAAAATTTTAGAGCAATAGGTCCAAAGACTTAAGTAAGGACATGGGGAGTGAATTACTTATCTTTACAGTTAAGTACTTCCTAAATATTCTATTCCATTTATTGTGCTTTTGGATAAGAGATGCCATACAATAAGGCTTTGAGACAAACCCATCATTATTTCTTTTGTTAACAGTCTCTTCCAAGGCTGCATATTTAGAATTCATTGTAAACACAAAAGTCCTTAGACCCAGATTTGAATTTGGATCGGAATTTCCTTAACAGAACCTTCCAATGATTAACATATGACTATTAAATCAATAAAACCCTGTATTGACCAAATACTTATAGCTCTCCTGTTTTATGCCCAGTTCACTTCCCCGTTTCCTGGAATCACCTTGCTTTTCCTTGCCCCATTTACATGGAGCGGTTATGTTTTTATATGATGCTCTTGTTGGTGGCTCAGTCAGTAAGCATCTGCCTTCAGCTTGGGTCTTGATCTCAGAGTTGTGGGACTGAGCCCCTCACTGGGCTCCCTGCTCAGCAGGAAGCCTGTTTCTCCCTCTCCCATTCCCCTTGCTTGTGTTCTATCTCTCCCTGTGTCTCTCTTTGTGTCAAATAAATAAATAAAATCTAAAAAAAAAAAAGATGATTTTGTTTATCTGGTTGAAGACATTATGCTAAGGGATGGGTCTTTGACTTAAGTTGAGCAAATTAGATCACTCCACAAAAATGTTACACTGGGGCCAAAAAAAATTTTATAGAGGGTCTGTCTGAAGACTGAACAAGAACATATAAATCTAAAATTTGTTACAACCATGCTTTTCAGCTATGTGGACTAAGAAAGAAGATATTGTGATGCCTAGGCATACAAAAGAATCAGGAGATGAAGACAGGACCTAGTTTTTATTCTACTGCCTGGATTTATTTCACTCCTGAGGCTCAGTTGTATCCCTTCCTCTTATTCTTATCCAAAACTCATGGAATCTACTGAATTTTCTTGTCTATTTAAGTTAGTTAGACTAGAATCATGTTTCTTGCAACTAAGAGTCCTCACTAATACATACTGTGATTCTGTTGAGTACCTGGGAAAAATTATCACATTTACCTCTTCGAAGTATTTTCAGTGATCCTCTATCTCACTATTTTTGAGATATTTGATTAAAAAAAGTTTTTCAAAATAATGTACTGATTCAAACAAAGTTAACCTTTTCTCCCCCTTTTCGCTGTACTCTGAGCCTTTAAAAAAGCTACACGCATTGTTACTCTCCAAGAGCATATTATAGTGTATGTCATTTTGCACCCATATGTGATCTTAGGACCCTTTTTTGGTGAGGATCTTCAGAAACAGCATTCCACAGAAAACTCTTTGGAATATGCTGATCTGTCCCAACTACCTAAAGAAGAATGTAAGGCCAAAAAAATTTGCTTTAACCTAACCCAGATCATGGTCAGAAAAGAACTATCATTACAATCCAGATTTCCAGTCTCCTTGTCTATTTCTACTTCCATTATTATATGCTTTCTGTTGTTATAGCCAAAAGGCATGGAAAAATAAACCTAGAAATAGCTTTCAAAACATGACCCCCTCATTAAATATTGCAGTCATTTTCCATAAGACACAAGTTGAAGTTAGCTCCCAGAGAGGCAGCAAAGTAAGATGGCCAGAGAGAGGACTCAGGAGTCTTGGGTTCAAAATCTGGTTCTACATCCTTTAGCTGGGTAACTCTAAGCAAGGATGTGAACTTGTCTTGCCTCACTGTCCTTGTGTAAAATGGGTATACACTATTATTGATCTCTTATGATAGTTGTGAGGAGTACATGGCTTAATAAAGGTGTAACAAATACTGAGAAGCTGTTCACTAGTCTTCAGTCCTACATGTTGCAGTGGGCCTTGTTATATTGCAAGACAACATCTTGTGGGACTTGAATTCAAAACTGAACCATATGAGAAAAGAGGTAGGTTGCAGATCACACATTTTGGGGGTACAAATTTTGTCAGAGACAGTGTAACGGTAGAGCTGGCAACAAAAACAGCAGCTTCTCAATTCAGCAGGTGGCTTCTCAGAGTGTAAAGAGAAGCAGATCCTGTGGAGTCACCAGTCTACGGCAAGTTTGGGAAGTTCCCAAAAACAAAGTCTAATGCCTGTTTTCAGTCCTCCTAAGGATTCTGCCATCTATTTAATACCTATAATAAATCTCTTTTTTAAACTTTCCATAGTGGAGTGGATTCTCAAAAACAACAATAGCTCTGAATGAAAAAAGAAAAAACAAGCAAAAAAAACCATGTTCTCACAATACTGCATAGGATGGAGGACACAAAGCGCTCACTTTATATTATCTCCTATGATTATTTGGCGGATTTCCATGCAGCAATATTTTCTGTCTTACTAGGCTGCTCTAACTGCTACCTTCACATCCCAAAGGAATGAAGTTGCCCCTCTAAGTGGAAAATTGTTACAAGAAAGGGTAGGTATTAAAGAGAAATGGAATTATGTGCAGGATCTGGACATCCCTTTATTAAAGGAGCTGCATTTTCTTTGTACTTGTTGTATGTTAACTTTGGCCAAATATTTCCAAATAGAGGGAGAGACAAAAATAGAAAACAGATGGAGAATAACAGATGAAATATGGACTTAGCACTCAGAAAGAATAGAAGTTATTTCGATAATATTTCTTTGTGAATTTCTGTAACAGAACCCAAAATGTGTATCTTACTGGTTACTTAGTCATATAAAAAATAACCTCAAAGAAGAAAATCTATTTACATCATCTGGAAGCAATAAGAAGAAAACATATTTATGGAAATCCAATTGCTCTGGACCAATAGGTCTTCAACTTGTACAGCATAGCTATAGAGATTCATTAAAAAGTAGCTCTAGTTCAAATTCCTCTTTTCTTTTCTTCCATATTTGGTTTTTAAACTGAAAGACTGTAAGATTTAATTTTTTTTTTTTACTTAAAGCCACTGTTTCAGAGATTTATAGAAGAGTCAATAATTGCCTCTCTTCTCTTTCCTCTTTCTTCCTCCTATTCCCCATTAAACCACAGGTTATTTTTTTCTAACCTTCCAGGGACCATCATCATAAGCTTCATATGATCATTTTACATTACTAATTACTACAAGTAAATTAATATGTAATCATGAACTAAACAAAAGAGATGGGTACCTAAAAGAAGTTATAGTTTGTAGGACAATGGACTTGAATGAAGGCCAACAATGACAGATGCACATAGATGTCTGCTTTGTAGTCATTTTGGGTCTTCTGAAGAAAGGTTGTAAACAATGAAAGCATCATAGATCCTGCCATGAAAACTTATCTATTGTGTCACCATATTAATTTAACTTTATTTAAGCTGGTATTTCCAACTAACCACAGAAGGGGCAGTACTAGCCATAAAGTCACCTTAGACAGACTCTGGGATCTTTTGTTTTATGTCCCATTTCTTTACCTCCTACCATTCAGTCATTCACATGGTCTTGTAAATTCTACCTTCCAGGTCCACAAACATATCTCCATAAATGAAACATATCTCCAATTATAACTTAATCTCCTGTCCAAGACTCTTTCAGACTCCTTTCCTCTCCTTTAATCCATTTTCTACCTTGCCATCAAAAAAATTGTGATTTTTAATCTTTGTAATACTGTGACAACCAGAGTAGGCACATAGGACCTTTTAATTTTCCTGTTATATTTTGTTGAATGATTACAAATAGCCAGGCATTGTGCTAAATAAATCCCCTAACACATATTATTCCATGTAATTATCACAGTAATTCTGAGTAAGATATCCTTATTCACCACACATGTAGTAAATGTGAGACCTAGAATCCCAAGGAAATCCTGTGCTGCTTTGAAATCAAGTGGATTTGTAGTAAATATTTGATGAAGATCAAATGTCATTACCGTAAGCTCACTGGTGCCCTAACAACTCCTAACTAATGAATTGATGAGAAGGGAAGGCATTTGCCAAGTAATAGTTAACACAGAAGTTGACTTTTCATCTAAAATATCTATAGAGAATCACAGGAGTAATTCTGTAGATGATTAAGTAGTTTAAAAAATGGAAAGAAAAAAAGATATCCTAAACACTGGGCAAAGGCAATAATTTAAAAAGCCAGGTAGGGTATCGCAAAATCAACGTGAGAACACAAAATATCATCGTCATTTCCCTCTACATTCTCAACAAAGTAGGCCATCATAGTAGTCACCTTGAATTTTAAATTTACCACATCATTTTGCATAAATCCATATACATAACAGTCAGAGTCTGTTTGAATCCAAGCAAAAAAAAAAAAGGGGTCATCCATGATCATGCATGCTTTGAGAGAAGCTGCTCTGTCAGGCTCATGAGCTACTTCTCATGATTCTTACACTAGTATTTGCCAGTGGTTTTACTGGGACATCAGTTCCATGTTATATTTGTGAGTATTTAAAGGATTAAAAAAGGATTTGATATTGAGGTAAGTCTAGGAAATTACCGGACAGAGATTCTCATACATTTGTACTATTATCCCATGGAATTTAGGAGAGTGAGGGAATTCACAATATCTCAGTCCTGGGGGCCCAAGTAAGACATTGTGAGCCTAGAGACAGATACGACCACTTTCAGTTACATATCACAGAAAGCTGAATAAACTGTATTATTTTCCGTGAGTGACCCAAATGGAAAAGGCTGAAAGTATTAATTTTTTTGTTGCATGAAGCAGACATCATATCTCGATAAAGTGATTAAAAACCCTCAGCCTGTATATAATGGGTGAAAGTGTACTTTTTCAAAGGACATTGGAGGGATGCCTGGGTGGCTCAGTGGGTTTAAAGCCTCTGCCTTTGGCTCGGATTATGATCCCAGTGTCCTGGGATTGAGTCCTGCATCGGGCTCCTTGCTTGGCAGGGAGCCTGCTTCTCCCTCTGTCTGCCATTCTGCCTGCTTGTGCTCTCTCTGAGAAATAAACAAATAAAATTCAAAAAAAAAAAAAAGGACATTGGTACTGTATTAAAAGGAATGATTTTCAGGTGGTCATAAGCAGCCAGATTCGCACTAAGCTGAGTTAAACAAAAGAAAATAGGACTTTGAGTTGTTAGTAGTGGTTTGGTTTGGTTTTGATTTGATTAAATTCATTTATTTTGCTTAATTTTCCAAAGTTTTAATCTGCATTATAGATTATAATGTGAGAAACATATTAATTTTTTTTGAGCAGAAAAATAGCTACTTTATTGTGAGCACTCACTCCAATCTTAAACTTTCAAGCTGTTTGGTTTTGTGGTTTTTTGTTTGTTTTGTCTTTTTTTAAATTATTCTTTGCCCAAGGGGTACAGGTCTGTGAATCATCAGGCTTACATCTTTCACATATTAATTTTTTATATGTGATCAGAAACAACAGGTGCTTAACTACTAGGCATTTATTCACAATTTAAAGAACAGAAGTTATACAAAGCATATTTTGTTAAATTTGTTTTGTAACGAAATTTGCTTAAAAGGCATGTTTTTATACACTTCAAATGCATCTAAATAAAATAAAAATAGATATGTAGAAACACAAATAGCAATTTTAACAGGCTGCTGTAAATTATCAGGACCGAAGACGGTAATTATAACAATTTCATTTTTGTAGGAGTTCAGCTTTTTTTAAAGGTTTATTTATTCATTTGAAAGAAAGGGTGCACACAAGCAGGGGGAGGGGCAGAGGGAGAGAGAGAATCTTTAATCAGACGCCCAGCTGAGCAAGGAGCCCAAGGCATGACCTGAGCCAAAATCAAGAGTCAGCTATTTAACCAACTGAGCACCCAGGAACCCCTGAGTTCAGTTTTTTAACTCTGGTGAGAAATGGGAGTTCAAACGAGATGAGAAGAAACTGCGGGTTTGCTCTATGCACAATGACCCCTTAGCAAATGGAATAGTTGAAGTTTTTCAAGTATCTAAAAGATGGACATGACATATTCATCTGAAACACCCTTGTGTTTGAAATGTAATAAAAACATGCTAAAACACACTAAAAAGTAAAGAACAGATGCTCATAAGTTGAACACTTATTTGAGGAGGTCCACTCACCAGTTCCCACTGAATCACGTCTTCTTTTAAAGTAATCTTCAAACAGGAACCAAAATTAAAAACAAAAACAAAAACAAAACAGAAAAGAGAAACCGACAACAAAGACACCAAACAGTCTTAAAAATCTTTCTGATATAAAACTTTCAACATTATCCCAATGCTTTTTTCAAACTTAAAATCAGTTCTCTTTATGGCCTATAATACTTCCTGTGAGCAGCTCCCTGTTATATCTCTAGCCTCAAACTCTTGCTCTGTTCCCAGAATATATAGCAAGTTGTTTCCACCTTTGGCTTCTTCACGTGTTATTAGAATTTAGAATGCTCTTCACCTGCTGTTTGCAAATCTTGCCTCCCTTCATCTGTCAGGTCTTAACCTCAATTACTATTCTTTTGAGGGTCTTGACCAAAAATGAGAACTACTCTTCCCTTTCCTTCAGGCCCCTCATATCCTCTATTAAAATACCTGCTTTGTTTCCTTCATAGAAGTCAGAATTTGCTGTTTATACAACTTTTTTTTGGTCTTCCATAGTAGATGATGTCTTTTATAAAGGCAGACACTTTGTTATATTCATGACTGTGTATTCTGCACCTAGCTACTTGCCTTTCATTGAACAGGTGTCAGTACTTATTTGTTAAATGAATGCAGGACTTTTGGGTCTCTTTTGCCCTCCAATTTATGTTACAGAGGAGAGAAAGTCTTTTTGAGTTCCTGGACCCAATTTTAATGTTTATGTTGGGGTGGGAGGAGTCCTCACACACCACCAAGCACTCCTTGGGCACCAGTAGGGTGTCCAGGAATTCAGCTAAATTCTGGAACTATCTATCAGAAATAGCATCAGGTTCCACAGGTTAAGGGTTCTGCACTACAAGTCTGCCCATCCCCCAGACTCCAGTCACAAGCCCAGGTTGTCACCTGTGTTTTGGACCACCTGGCTATAAATCAGAGGTCCCTACAATCCCTTCCTTTGGTTCAATTAATTTACTAGAGAGGGTTACAGAATCAGGAAACTATTTTACTTACTGAAGTGCCAGATTATTATAAAAGGATTTAAGTCCAGGACAGCCAGATGGAAGAGATGCATGAGGCATGGCATGGGGAAATGGTGTGGGGCTGCCATTTTTCTCAGGCATACCACTCTCCCAGTACCTCCTTGTATTCACCAACCTGGAAGCTCTCTGAACCCTGTTCTTTTGGATTTTTATGGAGGCTTCATGAGATAAGCATGTTTGATTAACACGCTGGCCATTAGCAATTAATTCAATGTCCAGCCCCTTCTACCCTCCCCAGAGTTTGAAAGCTTCAACCCTCTAATCACATGGTTGGTTTTCCTGACAACCAGCCCCAACCTCAGGTGATGTTGGGGTATTCCAAGTCACCTCATTACCACAGCAGAACACCATCATCACTCTCATCACTTAGGAAATCCCAAGAGCTCTGTGCCAGAAATGGGGACAAAGACTAACTACATATTTCTTCTTATTAATAAAAATATCACGGAGGGCTTTTTATCTTACTGCCATTTCCAATATTCCCGAGAGCAATGACAAGTCCTGATGAATGCCTATTGTGATTGCATCATGGACTCAAATGAAGGCTTGGTGCTAATCTCCTGAGGGAACTGGGCCATGTTTTTCTCTCCATGCTGTTCGGTAGTAATAATGGCAGAAGATGTTTTGGTGCTGTCAATGTTAAAAATAATATAGCCAGTTATTTCACTGGGAAAATGAGTTAATTGAGGAATTGCAATCCGAACAAAATTTCATTGAAGAGTGAGAATTCAAGATTGTGAATTTCTCTGTGAGTTTCTCACTGGCTGCAAGATGTGGTTAGTACAGTGTTGCTGGGACAGAGAGGGTTTTTTCCCCCCCTTTCTTTTTCTTAAAAGCAGGAGACAAAATTCCTTTGGGAAAATGTCTTCCCTGGTCAAAATAATTCTTTCTTCCTGCTGATTATGCAAACTGCAAGGAGAGATGCGAGCACCAGAGCTCCCCCTTCAGGGCTTCCCTATTCCATTTTAAAAGAGGTTTCCTTTACTCCTTTTCACAGGTGCTGTCTTAATTTCACCCTTAGACGTCATTTCCAAATGACGAGTCCTTTAGAAAATGATCAAGTTAGCTTGCATTCAGGTCATATAAATGGTATGTTACAGCTACTTTAAAGCATCTTATAGGAAAATATATAATAAATAAACAGTTCCTTTCTTATCTTCCTTCTTGGAGAGATGTTGACTTTTAGACATATGACAGTATGTTCCCGCTGCTTTCCAAACAGCCTAACACCATTCAATTAAGAAACCTTCCCAGCTGGCATAGCCAATAACTACTTGAATTTTTCTAAATGTGTTTTTTTGGGGGGGGGGGAATCTTTCACTAGCCCTAAGGTCTCCAGTTTTTACAATGTTGCAATTTAAATGTGAGTTTCCTTTCATAGCCTCAAGGTTAGCAAAAGACATAGAATGCACTTTTTTTTTATTATGCTTTTCCAGAAAGAGTGTGTGGAGGAAAAATCAAAGAATATGTCTTGAAATTACTCAGTATTCGCTTAAAAATGCTTCTATTTAAGTCTATGTTTTAGAAGACATTTATAAAAGAAATTCAATCAACTTCGGTTGTAAGTATTTATTTCAATTAATGCATTGTTTTTAAAGTGCAGAATATCATTTCAGTTTCCATCAGAACATAATAATATGGCTTTGATGTTTTACATAAATCTGATGCTAGGGACCTCTCTTCCTATCTAGTCATGAAACATAAATGACACAAAAATATAAGAATGTTGAAACATAGAGCAACTAGAATCTTTATTGCTCATTAATAATAAATTGCTCACCTCGATTTTATGAATATTTTAATAATCTTATAAAATATTTTATAAAACTGAAAGGTTTGGTTAGTCTGATGATCATAGTAACTAGTACAGAGGGGAAGGTTTGCTGGTAGTTCACCGGATAGCTCATCTGGGCTACGCTAACAAGGTAACAAAAATTAGGTGGCTTAAACAACAGAAATTTGTCTCACAGTTCTGAGGGCTAGAAGTTCAAGTTAAGGTAGATACATTGTTCCCTTCTGAGGGCTGGGAGAGAGAGAACTTTCATGCCTTTGTCTAGCTTCTTGTGGTCGGCCTGCAATCTTTGGCATTCCTAGACTTGCAGAAGCATCCATCAGACCTCCACATGCCTTCATCTTTGCCTTCTCTGTGCACGCGAGTCTCTATGCATGCATTTCCCCCTTTATAAGGAGAGCAGCCGTATTGGACTAGGGCCCACCCTGATGACCTCAACTTAACTATTACATCTGCAGTGACCCTACTGCAAAATAAAGTCGCATTCTGAGGTACTGGGGATTAGAACTTCCACTTAAGAATGTTCGTGGGGATTCAACTCAACCCGTAACATTTACTATGGTTTAAGCACTTGCCTTTCATTACTTCATTTAATCCCCATGCCAGCCCCCTATTAGTATCATTTCCACTTTAGGGTAAAAAGAGTCTTCAGTATGTTAAGTAAATTATCCAGAATCACACACGTGGCAAATGCCAGATCCAAGAGGTAAAACCAGACTTACCTAATTCCAAGCTCTGTGTCTTTAAAATGACATTTTGAAACTGCTAAACAAAATAATTCTTTCAAACAAGTCTCATTAATGACATATGTCCAAAAGTGGCAATAGTTATTCTCAAAAAGTTGTATTTAAAATGATGGTTTATGGCGCTGTTTATGATGAGTTTTACAGGTGTGTACTATCTTTGAACTCATCCAGATGTATACATCAAATATGTACAGCTTTTTTGTATGTCAATCATACCTCCATAGAAATAAGTGGTGCAACAGGAAATAATAAAAAAATGAGCAGCAAGAAAAAGAGAAAGAAATGACAGGGGTAAAGAAAAGGCATTACAATGGTATTAAGAAATATCATTACTTATTCCTCAGAGTTTTGTTTTTGTTTTTATTTTTCTCATGGCTTCTGTGTGGCATAGGGATAAATAGTAAATAGAAAATAATACCCAAACTTTGTTTTTCTAAGTCATAACTCAAAAGACATTTAGGAGGACGCCTGGGTGGCTCAGTGGGTTAAAGCCTCTGCTTTCGGCTCAGGTCATGATCTCAGGGTCCTGGGATCGAGGCCCACATTGGGCTCTCTGCTCAGCAGGGAGCCTGCTTCCTCCTCTCTCTCTGCCTGCCTCTCTGCCTACTTATGATCTCTCTCTGTCATATAAATAAATAAATAAATCTTTAAAAAAAAGACATTTAGGAAACAAAAATACAAGCTTACAGCTCTATCTTATAAAGCCTCATCTCTAATCCAGGCAGCTCTTCTATGACATCATCTTTGAAATTTTGGACTAGGTAATATATTCCTTTGAAATTAAATTTCTGATATGAGGAGTTCCTAGGTGGCGTAGTAGGTTAACTCGCTGACTCTTGATTTCGGTTTAGGTCATGATTTCAGGGTCATGATCTCAGGGTCATGAGATCGAGCCCCAGGTTGGGCTTCATGTTCAGTGAGGAACCTGCTTAAGATTCTCTCTTCCTGGGATGCCCAGGTGGCTCAATTGATCAAGCAGCTGCCTTTGGCTCAGGTTATGATCCCAGACTCCTGGGATCAAGTCCCTCATCGGGCTCCTTGCTCGGCAGGGAGCCTGCTTCTCCCTCTGCCTCTGCTTGCCACTCTACCTACTTGTGCTCTCTCTCTCTTTCTGACAAATAAATAAATAAAATTAAAAAAAAAAAGATTCTCTCTTCCCCTTTTCCTCTTCCCCTTCCCCCACGCTGTGTGGTAGTGCTCTCTGTCAAAAAAAATTTCTTTTCTGATATGGAAAGATAGATAACATACAGCATTATAAAGCCTTCTCAAGCCATTAACCTCTATTATAAATATGTAGCAATCATACCTTGCAAATATGTGTAATTTGATAGGATCATATTATGTATGTATGCATATATAAATTTGATTTGGGGGGATGTTACTAGCAACATTTGATTCCTCTTACACTTACTGTCCCTACACTTTTTCTTATCTTTTCATTCTCAAAAATCCAAATTGAGGGCGCCTGGGTGGCTCAGTGGGTTAAAGCCTCTGCTTTCGGCTCAGGTCATGATCTCAGCGTCCTGGGATCGAGGCCCGCATCGGGCTCTCTGCTCAGCAGGGAGCCTGCTTCCTCCTCTCCCTGTCTCTCTGCCTGCCTCTCTGCCTACTTGTAATCTCTCTCTCTGTGTCAAATAAATAAATAAAATCTTTAAAAAAAAATCCAAATTGGTAGTCTAATTCTGAAATGTTCCCTCAAGCCAATGCTTTGAATATTAAACCAACTACTTCCCTAGCCCTATGTTAAAATGTACTGAAAAAAAAACAAAATTAACTTAACTACTTGCTCCAAAACGACTTGTGTTTGAGAGATATGTTAAACCGACCAAAAACAGATTGCTTATCAAGACTAATGGCAGCTCTTTAAGACACTTCAAGATCCTCCCTTTACTGTGCCCAGCAGTCTAAAGCTTTTATATCATAATTTATGCCAAATTCCAATGAGTTTCAAGTGTTTGAAGAATCACCTTAAAAATCACATATCCCAGACCTTGAAACATTACAAATATCTCCTGCTGACTTTCCCTTTCTGAGACTGTTAAGACTATGTCAAATGATGTTCTGTGTTACTGCAGTAAGCTGAAAGAGGTTAACTTCTTTGTAGCAAAATTTTCTGGTACTCCTCTGTAGAATTGATAGTCAGCAATTGAAAATAGAGCATCTGGAAATATGAAAACTTTTTTTTTTTTTGAGAGAGAGAGAGAACACAAGTAGGGAGTAGAGGGCGGAGGGGTAGAAGAAGAGGGAGAGAATCCCAAGTAGACTCCATGCTGAGTGTGGAGCCTGACCTGGGATCCAATCTCACAACCCTGAGATCATGACCTGAGCCAAAACCAAGAATTGGATGCTCAACCGACTGACCCACCCAGGTGCCCTGATACGTGAAGTTTCGTTGGTAATAATGATGGTAGTGATAGTAATAGTAGCCATAGAAGCAGTTGCATAATTAGAAATCATATTGGCAACAGCAAGTAGTTTTCATGCTCTCCTATCAAATTAGGATTACAAGACTATAACAAATCAATTTTTTGAAAAGAAATTAAAATTATTAATTTGATATATGTTTCAGATTCTCAAAATGTAATGCATCCAATAATTGAAAATTCATAGTAGTTCTTCTGGACTCTGGAGACTATTACCAATAAATTAAGTATAAAAATGCATATGCATTCTTAACGTATATAGAGCTCTTTTATTTTCTTTCTTTGTTTTAGAAATCTTAGAAAAAACTTATAAAGTACATAAAGTTATACTCACTTAAAAAACACAAAACCCCAACTCAGAGGAATTAAAGTTCATTTAGGTACTGTATGTATTAAATCCTTCAGGTTTAAAAGCTCATGTTCATTATCTCATGCCATACTGTCCCTTCTGTACTTAGTAAAGCAGCAAGTAACTACCTGGAATGACACATTATTTAATTTACTATAGCACTTTTTATAAAATAAATAGCACATTATCACCTTTGTACATTATATTATATGTTAAAATGAGTGTAGTATTTTCAGCATATTTTTATATATTTAATATCATGAAATATTTCACTTATTTCATGATGAGATCACTTGTTGTACGTTTGTTCTCTCAGTCTCTTTGTGGCAAGAGATTATATATCATTTTTATATTGCTTTCATTGAATGATGTCTAGAAGTTAGAGACTCAATAAGGAAACATGTTATTAGTTGAATGAATGAAAAAAATGAATGAATGAGTAGAAGTTCTAAAAAATTGTTTAATTATGTAGTCCATTTATTTAAAAAAAGAACTCAGAATTTCTTTATAATTAATTTCTTTATTTTTTTTTCTTACTGAGTTTTTCTTATAGTTAGGTCTTATATTTCACTCCCAGTTACCATGCAGTGATCTTTTGTTCTGAACGTTTTACCTAAAAAGAAACTAGACCTCAGAATGCCTGGGAAGCTCAGTCATTTGAGCATTAGACACTCGATTTTCGCCTTGGCCTTGATCTCAGGGTTGTGGCACAGAGTCTCACACACAGCATGGAGCCTGCTTGAGATTCTCTCTCTCTCCCTGTCTATGCAAGAGAGAAAAGAAAGAAAAGAATAGAAAAAAGAAAAGAAAAGAAAAAAAGAGAGAAAAGAAAAGGAAAGGAAAAAAGGGAAAGGAAAGGCAAAGGCAAGGCAAGGCAAGGAGGAAGGAAGGAAGGAAGGAGAAAGAAAGAAAGAGAAAGAAAGAAAGAGAGAAAGAAAGAGAAAAAGAGAAAGAAAGAGGAAGAGAGGAAAAAAGGAAGAGAGAGAGAAGGAGGGAGGAAGGGAGGG
>LNAC01000264.1:1725925-1789898 GCA_002007465.1 Ailurus styani
AGGAAGGAAGGAAGGAAGGGAAAAGAAAAAAAGAAAAAAAGAAACTAGTCTTGAGCAGAGAACCAGAAAAACAAATCTCTTGTTCACTACAATAGAAGGGCTATACCATAATTCCCAGTTGTTTTTTTCTGCTGAAGCCTTTAAAGCAGAATACAGTTACTCCAGTTAATTTGTAAACTTACCATAACATTCATGATAGTTCTATAATTATTATGTCTGTGAAACAAATATGCCAATTCTTGTGCATGTCGTATGAATACAGCATAGTTCCGGACAGGGCCCACAACATTAAACAACGTGACTATGTTAGCATAATGAGAAATGCCATGTGAATGTTAGAAAGCAGCCAGATAGCAGAAGCAACATCTTGCAATTGTTTTAATAACCCAGAGTGGCCTAAATTTCTGTTCTACAATTTGCCCCCTATTGCAGGTCCCTTTGGAGTTCTTGAGTCTAACCTCAGTAAGTCAGTCTCATTGTTGAACTTTGGCAACTCCTCATTCCCTTCTGCTTTCTTCCCTGCCTGAGAGCACCATGCTGGACTGCCAGTTGCTTTGGAGGGCCTGTAAAACACTTTTTTGCTTACTGGACAATGATTGTACACACTAGTGTTTCTGTACCTCTTGAGTTCAATAAGGGACTAGAAACTTTCTTTTTTTTAAGATTTTATTCATTTATTTGACAGAGAGAGATACAGCAAGAGAGGGAACACAAGCGGGGAGAGTGGGAGAGGGAGAAGCAGGCTTCCCGCAGAGCAGGAAGCCCGACGCAGGTCTCGAAGTCAGGAACATCATGGCCTGAGCCGAAGGCAGACGCTTAACGACTGAGCCACCCAGGCACCCAGGGACTAGAAACTTTCTTCACCATTTACTAATGCTTATAATAAACTTTTGATTTGCCAAACCCGGCTTATTGAATCCTTAAGCAAATGGGTTGTGTGTTCTTAAAAACACTGCCAAAGTTCTATTGAAAGCCAGCTTCTAGGAATAAACTACTTGCTTAAGAAAGTGTTTTGGGGCACCTGGGTGGTTCAGTGGGTTAAAGCCTCTGCCTTGGGCTGGAGTCATGATCTCAAGACCTTGGGATGGAGCCCTGCATCAGGCTTTCTGCTCATCAGGGAGCCTGCTTCCTCCTCTCTCTCTGCCTGCCTCTCTGCCTACTTGTGATCTCTCTCTCTCTCTCTGTGTCAAATAAATAAATAAAAATCATTTTTTTTTAAAGATAGTGTATTAAGTTCTTCAGGCCATCACCGAGAATTAGTGTATTAATGGGGACCAAGTGAAAGATTTAAAGCAACTGACAAAATGCTTAAGTGGCAACTTAGTATCCTAAAAGGATGCATAAATAAATCTCTGTCTCCCTGAATCTCTTAACTTACTCTCAAAATAGTTTACACCTCTCTTGTTGCTCACAATAATCCTGTAAAACTCAGGAGGTAGGTTATTATTTCAGAGACATAGATGCTGAAACTCTTTTCCCAGCGGTAGTCTTACAGACAGTGAATCTTGGTTTATTCTCTTAAGAATATTATTTTGAGGGGCACCTGGGTGACTCAGTGGGTTAAAGCCTCTGCCTTCGGCTCAGGTCATGATCTCAGTGTCCTGGGATCGAGGCCCGCATCTGGCTCACTGCTCAGCGGGAAGCCTGCTTTCTCCTCTCTTTTCCTGCCTCTCTGCCTACTTGTAATCTCGCTCTGTCAAATAAATAAATAATTTTTAAAAAGAATATTATTTTGATTATAAAATTATTGCACGGTCATTATAAAATACTAGAAAAATAATGAAAATAATCATAGAATAGAATTCTCCTTAACTAGCCCAATAAGAGTTATATAGCAAACCTCTTCATGCTCAAATGTAGTTATACACTTAATGATAAATTTACAGTTGTTTATTTTATTCCCTTAATAATGTACCTTGAGGAGTTTCTGAAATTCAAACTCATTTTGAAAACTTAGTGTTTTCATTCATTCAAAACATACCCTTACTTAATTCAAGTGAGCTACTTTTAATTAACTGGCTGCAGCAATAATTTTATAAAAGACTCTTTGTGCATTAACTATGACTATTTCCTTCTAATACAGTCCAGAAAGTAGAAATAGTGGGTTAAAGTGTGTGTACATGTAATATCCAGAGTCTTGATTTTAGTTGCCAGGTTACCCTTATAAAGACTGAAAAAAATTACACTCAAGTTACCAATGTATGAAAATGCCTGTCACTATGCATGTTGCCAACTCTGAACATGTTCATCATTTTAAGTCTTTGCCAATCAGATGAGTAAATAATGGTAAACTGTTTAAATTTGTACATTTTTTGATGGCCTTTGAGAATGAACATTTCATTTAAAGCATTTATTGGCCCCTTATGATTATTCTTTGTGCATTATTTATTCATATCTTTTGTCATTTTTCTTTGGAGTGTTTATATTTTTTTCTTTATGTGCTTATCAAAATCCTGTATTTTTTTTTCCAATTAACTGTTTGCTTTTAAGATTATTTCAGTTGTGATTTTCTTATTTATGTTCACAAATTCATCAGTATTTATTTTTATGTTTCTTTCTTTTGGAAACATTTTCTAATTCCAAGATCAAATACATGTTCACTTAGACACTTTTTTAAAGCACTTTTATTGTTTTGGTTTTACTTTTAACTTTCAAAACTATATGGAATTATATTGGCTAACTGGGAAAAAGAAAGATATTTGTCCAGAACTATTTATTTATTGATTCATGTAAAATGCCACTTGTATACTGAATGGACTATACATGTTTGAGTCTATCTCTAAATCTTCTGCTGTGTTCCAAGTATCTTATGTTAATTCTTTTTTTTAAAGATTTTTATTTATTTATGTGATGGAGAGAGAGAGATCACAAGTAGGCAGAGAGGCAGGCAGAGAGAGGGGGAAGCAGGCTCTCCGCTGAGCAGAGAGCCCGACGCGGGGCTCGATCACCAAGAACATACTTTTATAACTAGCAATTTTAAGATATTACACAGGATATTTGTCTTCATTCTTTAATTTACTCAACATTTTTCTTTTCTTTTTTTTTTTAAGATTTTATTTATTTATTTGACAGAGAGAGAGAAAGCACAAGTAGGCAGAGCGGCAGGCAGAGGGAGAGAGAGAAGCAGGCTTTTCACTGAGCAGGGAGCCTGATGTGGAGCTTGATACCAGGATCCCGGGATCATGGCCTGAGATGAAGGCACCCCTTTAACAGACTGAGCCACCCAGGCACCCCAACATTTTGTTTTTCTATTCCACTGTTGTTCCATGTGAATTTAGAATCATTTCATAATATTAAAAATAACTCATTGGAATTTCAGTGGTATTAAACATATTTACTATTTTGGGGGAATTACCAGCTATAGGTCTTGAATTTTAAAATTGAAGAAGGCAAATTAATCTCTCATTATTCAAACCTTATTTTTTGAATCCCATAGAATTTTTTATGCTTTGTAATTCTTTCATATTCCTTATTAGCATGATGATTAAATATAAGTTAAGTTCATTGAATCCGTGGTTTTAAATTTAAATTTAAGTTAAAATTATATATTTAAAATATTTGAATATATTTAAATATATTTAAAATATTTGAATTTTATTTCAGTTATTGATTCATATTTATTAGTTTA
Organism: Ailurus styani; assembly: GCA_002007465.1. Classification (NCBI taxonomy): domain Eukaryota; kingdom Metazoa; phylum Chordata; class Mammalia; order Carnivora; family Ailuridae; genus Ailurus; species Ailurus styani. The sequence continues at coordinate 1,729,554 of LNAC01000264.1, forward strand.
TCAGATGTTATTACTCAAATATCAAATATTTATNGAATTTATATCTCAAGACTTTTCTGCTCAGTTATTGATTCATATTTATTAGTTTATCAGATGTTATTACTCAAATATCAAATATTTATCTAAATTTAAACCAAGACAAAAACCTGATTTTTTTTTCTGCACAAGTAATGTCAACTCTTTGGGAGGACTTCTTTGACCAACCTAGATAAATATTCTTCCAAACCTATGTGGCTCACTGCTATAAGTTTTTAGTGTATTATTCTGCTTTGATTTCTTCTCAATTTCTTCTCAATTAATACCTTTTGATTTAGGTATTAATTACCTAAAATTAGGTTGTATATCTATATGTGTGTTAATGATCTCCTTTAAACACACCTTAGAGTTATATTACTTGAGAGTCAGAACTTTGTCCTTCACACCTATAGCTCTAATAACAGTGTTTCAAACAAGTTACTGCTTCATAACTATTTTTAAAAGAGAAAGAAAGAAGAAATATAGTGTACATTTATTTGTCATTATTTGCATGTTATCTCTTCTCATTACATTTAACAAATATCTGCTATTCAAGAAGAATCATTCTTGTTTATTTTTTAATATTAACCTTTCCTTACCTTCTTATGAGCTATAAATAGTTTTCTAATTGCTGGCCTTTTTGTTTTTCCAACTATGTCACAATAACATTGGCCAATACTTACAATTTCAAATTTTAACCTTTTTTTTTAATCTGGGTAGAACATCAGAATTGTCTTAAATTATAATGATAATAATGGAGATTTTGATCTTGTTCCGGACTTTAGAAAAAAATGTATTTTAGACCACTACTAGGTTTCATGTTTAATTTTGTTTTGATATAGTTTTCCTCATTTTAAGAAAATGCTTTTGCTAACTAATTTATGAAAACTTTCAATCTGAATAAATACCGTTTATTTTTCTCCTTAAAAACATCTTTTTTAGCACCTAGCTATGGAATTATATTTTCTCTCATTTAGCCTACTCTTGAGATGATTTGTATTAATACATATCTTAATTTGGATCCATCCAGAAAGATCTGAAATGAATCCTACTTCATTTTACAAATCATGAATGCTTTCTTGTTAGTGCTTCAGGTTCAGAATTGTACTAGTTTTATACAATAAATTAGGAATCTTTTCTTCTTTTTCAAATTTAAAATAGTTAACAAAATAGGAATTTTGATTTTCAATAGTATAAAATTCATTATCTCTAAATGAATACTCAGCTCAGAAAATTTTAAAAAAATACACTGATGCATCTTTTAGTTCATTTCTTTGCCATTGATTTATTCAGGTGTTCTAAATATTCTTCAATTATTTTTAATAATTTATTTTGTCCATGAATTTATATCAATTCTATTAAAGTTTTCAAATGCTTTTGTTGTGCATAGTTTTCTTACAAAATTTAAAGTAGTAGTGCTTTAGGTTTATCTTTTTATTTATTTTTTTTAATGTTGGATGGTTGTGCCTTTCTTTATTTCCTGGATTAGGTGGGTTTTTTTTTTAAGATTTTATTTATGACAGAGAGAGAGAGAGAGAGATCACAAGTAGGCAGAGAGGCAGACAGAGAGAGAGGAGGAAGCAGGCTCCCTGCTGAGCAGAAAGCCTGATGTGGGGCTCCATCCCAAGATCCTGAGATCATGACCTGAGCTGAAGGCAGAGGCTTTAACCCACTGAGCCACCCAGGCGCCAGGTGGGTTTTATTTTATCATGACTTTTTACATAAGCAATCAGTTCTTTAATTTATCAATGCCTCTATTTTTTTCTTCATGTATGTATGTATGCATGCACATATTTTTGGATATGGTATATAGTAAGCCTCACACTGGAGTGAGGCTATTTGAAATGTAGCACCATCACTTGTTGACTTTGTGACCTTATGAAGTTGCCTAATCTTTCTATACCACAATTGCCTCATATGCAACATAGGACAATAATATTGCTTATTTTATAAGCCCTATTATGAGACGTACATGAGATAAGACATACAAAGCATTTGGAATATATCTGCTGTACAATAAATGGTCAACATTTCACAGTCATATTTACCTTCCTTCTTTTTTTCCAGAAGTTATTTTTGTCTTTTAAATTTGATCACTTATTTCAATTTATCTCTATTCCTTCTCAATTTAGATCACTCTATTATTACTGCTGCTTTAAGAACATCATCTTTGATCCTCATCCCCTTACTCTCAGGTAAAATTAAGCACACGTTTCCTTGAATCCCCAAGGAATAGGGTATAAGCTATAGCCTAGTCATACTTGGGTTGCACAAGTATGTGCAAGAGTGTGTTCTATTTTTATTATTTAGTTAGTTAGTCAGTTATGTAGTTATTTATTTTAAAGTGTACTATATGCTGGGGCTTGAACTCATGACCCTGAGATCAAGACCTGAGCTGAGGTCAAGAGTAAGACACTTAACCAACTGAGTATATTCTCTTTTTAATAAAAATTAAAAAAAATATTTCCTTCAACCTTTTAATAACTAGAAATAAGCTGTTTTGAAGAAAGTGCTCTATCTTATTTAATTTTACAAATTTAGAATGAAACCAAATCACTCATCTGTAAGAAGTACCTTGAATATGACATTGGTTAAAGAACCAGTGATTTAAACAAAAAAAAGAACCAGTGATTTGCCTTACTGACTGGGGGTATGAAAATAATACATCAAAATGGTATAAGTATGGGCAAAGAAATAAATTTACTATTTAATTAAACAAAATTAGTTATCATAAGTTGAAATTTGGTGTAGTCTCTTAGTAAATAGATGTCTTGATGTTCTTTCAGGAGTTTTAATTTCAAAATGTATTTATAAAATACTATCATATTCTTACATGTCTTTTACCCATGTCAGAACAAATGGTTATAAATTAGAGAAATATTTTATAATAGTCCCTCAATGTGTCTCAAAATGAGATTCTAGATATCCCAGCCCGGACTGATTCTTTACATTTGGCCAAAATTTTACCCTGTATTACATCTTGTCATTTTTTCTCTAAATAAATACATTGAGCTCTCAATATTTGCTGATGTCTGTTTAGATAGCTGTTTGTTTATCACTTTTTTATTTATAGGAACATTATCCTGAAGTTCAATGCCTGTCTACATTTTGATTTGGTTAAGCCTATAATACAGAAGCTAAATAATAGACCTTAGATAACATTTTCAACCTTCTATTTGTATGATTTTTGGCCTAAGTGCCCCTAAAACGCAAGTTGATGAAAACAGCTGTACCACAGTAAATACATACTGTGGTTACAGATTAAACAATTTATGGATCATTGTTGCTAACTCAAGAGTTATGATGAAGTATTGACTCCTTACTATGGCAGCAGATAGTAACTCAAATATTTATTGCCCGGCTCCTAAAAATACTTGTAATTTATCTATCTTTAAGAATATATAAATTATGAAGTTATAAAATCCACCTAAAGATATTTTTTCTATAGAAATATAGAACTACTTATTTGCATCCTAAAATATTAAGTTTAATAAAGTTCTCACATATCTCATGGAGTTTTCAGAAAGCTTTTATATAACAAAATAACCTACATTATAAAATGCTTATTAGAACAGAAACGTGGATGTTTAATGTTTGTAACAGATTACATGAAATATTCCATATCACACAACAATAAAATTAAGAATCAGGAGATGTCTGGAATATTAATTGGTTCATCTTGTCTTAATTAGATTTATCTATTTTCTAATAAAAAGCAAAATTGGTTCATGGATATCTTCCTAGAACAGTAAGTGAACTCTCTCTAATAAAGTTTAGAATCCAAATGTCTACCACATATACTATTCTTATGTGAAGGACAATAGAAAATATGCTATTTCTGGTATATCTTTCTCCATATATCAGAACAATATGAATCTCAAGGACTTAGAATATAACTTGGATCTTTCAACTGTCAAGGCAGACTACTCACCAGGATTCTCTTTTGGAAAACTTTCGAAGTACTCTTTGCAATCTCATGTTCTACTTTCTTTGTGTCCCACTAAATGTTCAAGTAACATATTACAGATTTTTTAAATACATAAAAATTTAAAGTAAAAACCAAAATGAACCATATTCCCATCACCAAGATAATTTTCTGTAGTGGACAAGGTCCTTAGTTGCAAACAACAGAATTCACTTTTATTTTTTTAAGCCAAAGAGCAATTTATTAAAGATTTTTAGATCTCCCAGAGTCAATCAGAGGACTTGAGAAATAGATTGAAAGCACTGTGGGGCGCCTGGGTGGCTCAGTCAGTTAAGCAACCTATTCTTGACTTCGGTTTAGGTCATGATTTCAGGGCTGTGAAATCAAGCACCCGTCAACTCCATGCTGGGTATGGAGTCTGCTTAAGATTCTCTCTCCCTCTTCTTCTACTTCTCCCCATCATGCACTCATTGCTCTTTCTCTCTCTCTTAAAAAAAAAAAGGAAAAAAATACTTTAGATTGAAAGCACTGCTTCCAGTAAAAGTATTCAGAACACTCTGCAGAACCATCCTTATGTAGAAACCATAGTGCACACATCACAGGACACTAATGACAGAATTTCTTCCCACAACAATCACTAGCACAGCATCAACGCCATTTCTGTGGCTGGAACTTAATCTGGTAAACACTGTTCCTCAATTCCATGACCTCCCAGAATCAGGTAGCTCTGAGGTCACTTCTAAAAGCAAAGTGGAAGCCCTATGCAGAACAAGGCCTCCTATTAGGACACAGAAACCCAGCTCATTCTTTCTAATGACTGAATCCATCAAATGAATGTATCATAACTTAATTGGACCTCCTTACTGCTCCTAACTTTGAATCTTTTTTTTTTTGGTATTGAAAACTCTTGAAATAAACATTGCTGAACATACATTTTAGCATTTATATCTGTTTGGTGTGAATTCCCAGCAGTGTAATTGGTAGATCAGTGGGAATGTATACATTAAATTTTGAGAGATGTTGCTAAATGCTTTCCAGTTACACCAAATAACCTACAAACAAAATTTATAATCATGGATATTTTTTCATACTTGCAAGTATGATATTTCTTCATACTTGCAAATACTTGCACCCTATTTACTGGGGTGCCTTGGTAGGTCTGTCAGTCAAACGTCCAATTCCTGGTTTTGGCTCAAGTCATGATCTCTGGGTTGTGAGCTCAAGCCCTGCATCAGGAACTTTGCTCAGCAGCGAGTCTGCTTGAGATTCTCTTCCTTTCTCTCCCTCTCCCTCTGCCCCTCTCCCACTGACACTCTCTCTCTGTATTTCTAAAATAAACAAATCTTTTAAAATATACTGTTTATCTCATAATTGCTTATTTCTGATGTTTCTATTAGAATTTTACAATTTTGATATCTATTGCTTTAAATAAAGGAAATTAACCATATATTTGTCACATATTTTCAGTTGTTTCAGTTAAAGGAATTATCTATAATTTAGTTAATGTAAAAAATGAGGTAGAATTCCAGTTTTATTTTTTTCTCCCAAATAGTCAACTATTCTAGTCTCATTCACTGATCACTGAATAATTTGTGATCCCTAATCAATCTAAAATGATACATTTAAACTGTATTCTTCTGAATTTTAACTATCTGTATATTTATTTTCTAGTATCAAGCTTTTAATTGTTTTATAATAAACTTTATTATAATAAACTTTATTTATAATAAACTTAAACATTTATTTATAATAGACTTTATTATTTTATAATAACCTTTATACTAAACTTTATAATAAACATCACTATCCACTTTCTATTATTGATCTTAATCCTATTCCTCTATACTAACTGTGATTATCTCAAACCATTCCTCTATTTTCCTTTATAAACATGGATTATCTTCTTTCTTATGTATTTACTATTTATTCAATGATGTTATTTTTATTCAATTCCTAGCACTATAATCTTTCATATTCCCCATTATTTTGTTATCATGTTATTGTATCTCTTTATTATTAAGTTATGTCCTCCTGTATTTCATCAAAACAAACAAACTATCAAACAAACAAACCACTTGAGGGAAGATTTTTTTTCCCTCCTCTCTTGGTTTTGTATTTTTCCAGAGTGAATTTTTCATCTTTATTTGCCCATACTCTTCCCTTACTATTTTTCATTCACTGTATTACTTTTGGCTACCTGCAATTTTATTTGTTTCTCTTTTCCATGTTTAATGTGGAGAGCTCTTTTGTTTTGTATGAACATACAAGTTAAGTGTCTTTTTTTATGTTCATCTTTTCTATTTCATTTGAGAATTGCATTTTTTCCTTATGTTAAGATTTGAGAATTGCATTTTTTCCTTATGTTAAGATAGATGTATATTTTGTTTTCTCTTCTGATCTCTTCTTTTCTCTTTTCTTTCCTTTTTTTCTTTCTTTCTCACTCTCTCCTTCCTTCCTTGCTTCCTTTGTCTCTCTTTCTTCTTCTTCTTCTTCTTTTTTTTTTTTTTTGTAGCTAGAAGACTTCAGTGTCCAAGTTGAAGAGCTCAGCCGGGATTGCGGAAGTCTGAGTTGACCACTTCTCCTTCTGTTCATTGCGCGACGGACGGCATGGAGGGCATGGAGAACAGTCGGTGGGAGTCAGGGAGTCAGGAAGCATGCGGTCTATTCTGGGCAATTTAAATTCTTGGAAACTTTTGTCTTTTTATTTCTTTTGTCATGCCTTTAAGCATTTTTCATGGGATAGAACTCTTTATTTTCTGGGCTGTTGACTTTTTTTAATTAAAAATCTAATTTGTCAAAATTTAATTACATTTTAGGGAAGGAGATATTTTGACTTGACTTTACTTTAGATTTTTAACCAGTACATCTTTGTTACCTTTATTTTTGAAAAATAGCACAACAGAGGCTTAACAACATGCAAAAATAGTTTAGCGTTCACAACTACTTGGTCTGATGAGAGGGGGAGAGTGAGGTTGTGCTATAGGAGAAAGAGAAACTTCACCACCATATTATGCTTTAAAATACATGCTCTTTCAGCAGCTTCTTCAGACCATAACGTATATGTTCTTGAAGTAGTATTGTTTTTACATTGACAGAAAAAATAAATATTGTTTCTTTTTAATTAAACAGTTAAATAACAGAAATTGAAGATATATTGGCAACAAGTATGAAAGTCAAAGGATTAGAATTTTTCATATATGATGAGTCCATTCCAATGGTCAAGGTAAGTACCAAAAGGTCTAGGAAGATAATTTGGTAAAGAAAGAAAAGCAAGAGCCTAAAAATAATGATTGGGTAGGTTCAAATGTATTAATAATTGAAGAAAGGTATGATATCCATTTATTAAGCTAGCAAGATACTAAACTTGTAATAAAAATGAAAAAATATGGGGCACCTGGGTGGCTTAGTCGGTTAAATGGCTGCCTTTGGCTCAGGTCCTGATCCGGGGGGATCCTGGGATCTAGCCCCCCCTGGGGAGGGGGTGTCCTCGCTCAGCAGGGAGCCTGCTTCTCCCCCTTCTTCTGACCCTCCCCCATTTATGTTCTATCTCTTTCTCTCTCTCAAAAAAATAAAAAAAATCCTTTAAAAAATGAAAAAATGTGAAGTGAAATAAACAAATTGTTAACCTAAGAAATTAAAGCAGAAGTAGACATTTCCTGCCACTGCAAATGAGAATGGGGAATCATATAGTTTGGGAGGAATCTATTGGTAATATCAGTCACTTCCACCTGCTGGACACTAAAGATAGAGCAGTAAAGAACACAAACACTGCCCCTGATGTCATGGAGCCTTCTCCTGGGAAGATAATAAGGTAATTGTAAAAACAAAGGAAATATAGTGCAAAATAGAGGGATATAATCCAGTCTTTAAAAATATTCCCACATTTTTTACATTCAAATTAAACTTTAGGAATTTGTCTCAATATAAACCTAAAAACAAAACATAATGTTTTTGCACTAAGGACTTTCATTGCACAATTAACAAAGTGAAAAATTATGAACAACCAAAACATTCAACATTTGGAATAACTGCAAACTAAATTTTAGCATAAATATACAAAAGAATAAGATATAACCACTAGTATATATATATATATATGAAAAAGCTGTACAATTAGGATAACCTGCATGTTATAATAATAATTTTTAAAAAAGTAAAAATTTCAAAAAAAAAGTTTTCTTTATCATTTAAAATATACATAAACTGAACAAAATAACTGAGTAAATATAAAGAATGGCCAAAGAGCAAGATGATATATCTTTTATGTATTTGCCAGGTACAAGAATTTTTTTAAAAATAAAATTATAATAAAATTCAAGACATAAACACAGGCAACTTATAGGAATTTTATTTTTATTGCATCCTTATTGTTCGGTTAAGTTTTGTTTTTTAAAAAATAGGTAGGATGAAAGGATGCATAATTTAAAAGATACAAATTGATTTATAATAGAAGACTCCTTGGCCCATAGTCTTCCAGTCTCTTAGTTTCCCTTTGCATTGGAAGGGAACACTCTCTCTCCTCACCAGCTACTTATGTGTCTTAAAATGTATTTATATAATATATACTCCTTGCTTAAGTCTTTGAACCTGTAGATTTCAGAAATAAGGATACAATGCAGTGAGTAGACATGGAATCAAAGTACTAAGTTATGTTAGTTCCGCAAACAGATCCTTCATCAGATTTTTAGATTCCTTCTGATTTCAGGTTCCTTCAGTATAAATGAGGAAAACAGGCTCTTACCTGCCAGTCTCAGAATAGAAATAGATCTGATGAGGTATGGACAGTTGTTTAGAGCAGAGTCTTTGGAACCACATACTTGGATTTGCTACATCCCGCACATTTCCAAATACTGTGTAGTTACTTAGGATTATGTAGTTTAAATTCCACAGGTTTAGCACTTTTATCTTAGATGTCATTCTGAAAAAATTCTAGGCTGGTCTCTTTCTTTAAACATGTTGTTCCATCATCTTCTGGCTGCATGATGTTTGATGAGGCAGTTCCTGCTGTTTTTATCTTTCTTCCTCTGTACCAAATGTCTTGCTTTATCTCTGGTTGATCTTGAGATTGCTTGTAGACCTGAATTTTCAGCAACTTTTGTGATAGTCTTTGATATCGTTTCGCTTGTTCTTATTTTGTTAAGCTTCATTATAACTTCTTGGATCTGTGGCCTTCTATCTTCTATCAAATCTGTAAGTGTATATTCTTAAAATAATCTTAATTTTTTTGGTTTGTACATTTTTTTCTATATTATTTCTCAAATAGCTTATTTTTTGAACGCCATTTCTCTTTTTCTTCCTGAACTTCAATTGTCATATATTAGTAATATCATACCACAGATCGCTTGGTTCTGGTTGTTTTTATTCAGTTTTTTTCTCTCTATGCCTCATTCTGCACAGTCTCTGTATGTTCAAGTTCACTATTTTTTTCCTTCTGTAATATCTGATTAGCTATTAATTTAAAGTAAACATTTGATTTCCTTTATTTCATTTTTCATACATGTGGGTCTTGTGGTTTTTTTCACATCTCTTTATCTTTTATCTTTATGCTTTATCTCTTTATTCTTGTGATCATGTTTTCTCTTATATTCTGTTTTAAAATTCTTGCCTGACAATTTCTCATTTTATTATCTCAGGATTTGTTTCTACTGACTATTTCAAAAAAAATTAATCATATTTTCCTATTTCTTTGGATAACTAAAAATTCTCGCCTGGATGCTGGACATTGTAAAATTTCATTGTTGAGTGGTAACTTCTATTTTGTTTCTTTAAAAAAGTTTTGAATAAGTTATTAAAAAAGCAACTTGCAGATATTTCATAGGGGGTGTGTGTGTGTGAACATGTTGGTTTTTTTTTTTTTTTTTTTTTTTTTTTTTTTTTTTTTTTTTTTTTTTTTTTTTTTTNGTCTAGAGTGGTCTCACTCTAGGGTGAGTTTAGTCCCACTACTAAGACATAATGCTTCTCGGGTCCTCATTTAATGATTCAGGTTCTCATCAAATTGTATTTAATCTAGCAGACAAAAAAATCAAATGATTGTCAGCCTTATGTAAGTTTTTGCAATGGTTCAATTTTAGCTTGTAGACAATTGTACTTTCTCTCACAGGAGCTCTTTATCAAACTTCATAGAGTTTTATCCTGTGCTTGTATGGGCTGGTATTCAGATAATCAACCAAAAGCCCGAGAAGACTTTCATACAGAGAACTGGAGCTCTTCTCCCTTTTGCTTCTCTCTCTCTCTCTCTCTTTTTTTTCCCCCTGATATGAGGACCTATACTTTTAAGCCATCTTGGACTCCTAAACATTTGACCACTGCCTCTTTCATTTAGCAGAACTGTTGGACTCTTTTTGGATTGACCCTCTATGCACTGCTGTCTGGAAATAGCTTCTAAGCCAAAAAAAAAAAAAAAAAGTCTGATTTATGGTTGGAATCACTTTCCTTGATTACTTTTTATTAGGGATAATAGTCTTGCAGTGCTCATTGTCCTATGTCTAAAAACTGGTATTGTTTAAGTTTTCTCAAGTTCTCTATTATTTTTTTGTTTCACTGTTTATTTCTTGGATTTTTATTTTTTGTTTTTTGTTTTTCCCTAATAGCAGAGTAAGTGCTTCAGCTCTTACTTCTGCATGGGCAACTCTCATTGCCTGGATTTAAATCCTGACTGCTGCTTAGCAGATGTATGNTTGTTTCACTGTTTATTTTTTGGATTTTTATTTTTTGTTTTTTGTTTTTCCCTAATAGCAGAGTAAGTGCTGCAGCTCTTATTTCTGCATGGGCAACTCTCATTGCCTGGATTTAAATCCTGACTGCTGCTTAGCAGATGTATGACCTGGGACAAATTATTTAACTTCTTGCCTCTATTTTTTCATCTGTAAAAGGGAAAAGATAATCATACTTACTTTAGGGGCGCTTGGGTGGCTCAGTGGGTTAAAGCCTCTGCCTTCGGCTCAGGTCATGATCTCAGGGTCATGGGATCCAGCCCCGCATCAGGCTCTCTGCTCAGCAGGGAGCCTGCTTCCTCCTCTCTCTGCCTGCCTCTCTGCCTACTTGTAATCTCTCTCTCTGTCAAATAAATAAATAAAACCTTAAAAAAATCATACTTACTTTACAGGATTATTGTGATGATTAAGTGAGTTAATGTTTGCAAACTGCTTAGAGAATGGCCCTTTGCAAGCTCTGTGGAAAATAATACTCAAAGCTTCAATGGCAAGGAAATGCAGTCACTATCGCTACCAACATGGAGCATAGCAGCCAGTATGAAGAATGCTAGAGTGGAGAAGTACAGTGTGCACCTAGGGATCACTGTATGAAAGGCACCCCTGAAGAATTGATATTTGAGGTGAAATCTCTGGCAAATTGATATTTGAAGTGAAATTTGATATAACAAATTACCTTGATTCTCCCATTCTTTAAAACAGGATATTACAAACCACTTTGTATTTATTTTTAAGCTCTGTATTGGATTTCAGTGGGTTATTCCCTGTAGTTTGAGAATTTGATATAGTTTGCTAAAGTGTAAGATAGAAAATGTTCCTGAAATGTTGTATATTTCCTCAACACATTTGGATTACACAAAGAACAAAACATCTATGTCAAATGGTATTCAATGCTTTTCTTTTTTCTCTGAAAAAAATAAATAAATAAACCTGGCTGATAAATCTTGTACTTTCAATTCTATGGACATTTGCTTTACTATAGGGGTCTTTAAAAATCTCTAGTAAGGACAATTTAATATTTTTCTTCCCAACTGAAGAGTGCTTTTACATTTTGGTGGCACAGAATTTAATTCTTTTGATCTTTATAAAAGTCTATATACACTTCCTTGAACTTTGAAAAATGTTAGTAATTATTGGTGCTTGTTCCTGACAATGTAAATTTGAGTTGGTGATGTTTCATGGCAAATTTTTTCATTTGTCTCCATTTCCTAGAAGTCTGAACAAATAGGTAAATGATTGGTTTAAAAACTAAATTAAGAAAATATGGTGGGCACCTGGGTTCCTCAGTCGGTTAAGTGTCTGCCTTTAGTTCAGGTGATGATCCCAGGGTTCTGGGATCAAGCCCTGCATCAGGCTCCCTGCTTTGCAGGGAGCCTGCTTCTCCCTCTCCCCATGCTCATGTTCTCACTCTTTCTCACTTGCTTACTCTTTCTCTCAAATAAATAAATACATAAATAAATTCTTAAGAAAAACGGAATGAAAATATGGGAAGGCAGGGGCACCTGTGTGGCTCAGTCAGTTAAGTCTGACTGGCTCAGGTCATAATCCCAAGCTCATGGGACGGACCCCTGTGATGACAAGCTCCATGCTCAGGGGGGAGCCTGTTTGTCCCTCTCCCTCTGGCCCTCCTACTATGTGTGGTCTCTAGCTCTCTCTCTCTCTCTCTTTCAAATAAATAAAACTTTTTAAAAAAGAAAATATGGGAAGCCATATCATTGTTTATTTTGGAGGCAGAAAATGATAATAGATAAAAATCCTGTGGACTTATCAGAAGAGTGACACTACAGAATATATGTGTACCTAGATATGTGTCTATATCTGTGTCTGAATATAATTTATACATTTCTTCAAAAAAGTTCTAACTTTTACAATGACTTTTATTTTTCTATTATGTTCTAAATAAATGTCTTTGAATTCTCCAATAGGTGGAACCCAGATAAATTTTGAAATGCTTATGGAATCATGAAGAGAATAAAATCTTTACTCTGCCTTCTCGAAGAAGACACATTTTTTTCTCTGTAGGATGATATATTTTTCTCTCCACCATAATCTTCACAGCCTGTCAGATGCTGAAACCAGCCTCACTGGTAGCAGAAGGCTTAATACATTTTACACTGAAGTAGATATGATTTTATTCTTTCTATAAATGAATAAGAATGCATATATTTTAATTCTATGTGATTTTATATAATTGCTATGTAACAAAAGGGAATGGTATGACTGTTTCTTCTTCCTCATAAGTAACCACTAACTTGAGGTTGTTTATCTTCCCCACAAACATATTTATATTTTAACTTTTGTGTTTCTATCCATATAGTAGAAAATTTTCCACCTAACTTTTTTTTTTTTTAAGATTTTATTTATTTATTTCACAGTGGGAGAGAGATCACAAGGAGGCAGAGAGGCAGGCAGAGAGAGAGAGGGGGAAGCAGGCTCCCTGCCAAGCAGAGAGCCCGATGCGGGCCTTGATCCCAGGACCCTGAGATCATGACCTGGGCCGAAAGCAGAGGCTTTAACCCACTGAGCCACCTAGGCGCCCCCACCTAACTTTTATATAAATACCAACTGTAGTATAGGTGATAATATTTAACTTTGTTTTTTTGTTGTTCAACTTTGTTTTTAAAATTTTTCCACATCCCATCCATAATTTACTATTCTCCTCTTACATGTATTAAGATACTGTTAATTATCAGCAATATGAACAATGTTACTGTAAGTGTTCTCGAAAGATTTAAAGTTCCTCTAAGGAATAAATCTGGAAACAGAATTGTTGGATAGCTACTGGGTTATATATTATAAACAACTTCACTTTATTAGAATTGACCAAATCAGTCTCCAAAAGTTTGATATCAATTTATGCTGTCATGAAAAGTTGACTGTTTCTTCTTTTCAATATTGTTGATATCACTTGTTATTACAAATATTTGCCAACCTGTTGGATATGAAGTAAATTGTCGTTATAGATTTATGCTTTTATAGATTTTTAATCTGGATATAATTGCTTGCTATTTGTAAAAGTTCCAAATATCTATTTTTTTCCGAAGAATGGCCTTGTTTTAACTTTAGCATGGTCTCTTCTTTCCTTTTTTGTAATAAAAATATTCATATTTAAATTTTACTCACGGGTTTTAGTTTCTGTATCTTTTTAAAAGTATCCATTTTTTACCCAAGATCACAAAGATATTGTCTTATATTTTCTCCTAAAAATTTTTGTCATTTTACGTATTACTTTGGATCTTCGATCTACGTGGAATTGGTTTGACTTTTAGGGTATGATACGAATCTGGTTTTATTTCATTTTTCTCTGTGTAACTAAATAAGGAAAGTAACTGCTTCCTCAACTATCAATGCCATCTGTATTTTGTCATGTTTCCATAAATATTCTTTCTGTTCCAGTGGTCATTTGCTTATCCTTATGCCAGTACCAACCTGAAATATTTACCACTGGATTTTAATGTATTTTTTTAAAAGATTTTATTTATTTATTTGACACAGAGAGAGAGAGAGAGATCACAAGTAGGCAGACAGGCAGGCAGAGAGAGAGGAGGAAGGAGGCTCCCTGCTGAGCAGGGAGCCCAATGCGGGCCTCCATCCCAGGACCCTGAGATCATGACCTGAGCCGAAGGCAGAGGCTTTAACCCATTGAGCCACCCAGGCGCCCTAATGTATTTTTGTTTGTTTGTTTGTTTGTTTGTTTTTAAGAGACGGCAGTGGTAGGGGCAGTGAGAGAGGGAGAGAGAATCTTAAGCAAGCTCCATGCTCAGTGTGGAGCCCAATGTGGGACTGGATCCCATGTCCCTGAGATCATGACCTGAGCCAAAACCAAGAGTTGACGCTTAAACAACTCAGCCACTCAGGCACCCAACTCTCAATATCATTTTAAGATCAACTTGATATGATTTTATATTACATTGGTGAGATGGACATATTTACCATTTTAGCCCTTATGTTCTTTAATGTAGTATATCTGCACCTTTATTCAGGTCTTATTCATTGCCTTCAATAGTATTTTGGAATATTTCCATAAATATATTGCCAGATTGTGTTAGATTTATTCCTAGGCATATTATAATATGACTAGGGTGCTTTTCCAATATATTTTCTAATTAGATTCTAGTGGTATATAGAAATGTTACTAATTCTTAGATATATTGATCTTCTACCTACCAATACATTCTATAATTTCTAATAGTTTTTCTATTTGATTTAATTATTCTGTATTTTATTACTTGTATAGAATTATTTGATTATTTGCCTTTTCCATATAGAACATTTTATTCCATTGTGTGATAGATAATCGTATCACCTACAAAAAAAGTGCTCTCTCCATTTCCAAAAATTATGGGTTTTTTTTTACTTCATTTTATTACATAGGCTAGTACCTCTTGTACAACACTGGATAGAAGAGATAGATTTTTTTGAATTAAATAAGAAAGTTTCTAAAGAAATTTCCTTTGTTTCCGAGTTAGCTAAGTGTGTTTTTCATCTTTTGAAAGAATTGGAAGCTTTTTCCCCCTCAGTTACATTTTTTTAATGTGGAGTATTTCTTTAATAATATTTTTTTCTAATGTTCAATCATTCTTATGTTCCTGGTATATACAATCTACTTGATCCACAGTGTATTTTTAATGTATTCTGGAATTACATTTTCTAGTACTTTAAATGTGATTTTGTTAATTTAGCTCTAAAGTGAGACTTACCTATAAGTTTATCTTAAATTGTTTTTATCCTAGTTTTAACAGAGAGGTTGTTTTAGCCTCATAATATAAGTCCTGTATCTTCAATGTTTTTCTATCTCTTATTCTTCAGATATAGGGATTATGGTTTCTTTAAATTGAGGTAAAGTTCAGTGATACGGTTTTTGATGGGATTTTAATCATTAATCTTAAAAGTATTTTTACCTCTTTTTTTAGGGTTTCTATTCTTAATCAATTAGTGAAATTAATATTTTGTACAAAATTTCTTGCTAATAGAAGCTTTCAAGTTTATTAGCACTTGCATTCATATTTTCTTACAGTTGAAAAATGTCTATTATTTATAGTATTATATTCTTATATAAATTATTGTTTTCTTCCCTGTTTTCCTGCTCAGTCTTTCTAGAAGTTTGTCTATTTTATCAGCAATTCTAAAGATCCAAAGTTCACTTCTTTTTCCTTTTTAAATTTGTCTTACAAATATGTCTTACAATATGTCTTACAACATCCTTCTTTCAGTATTCTCAGATTTACTCTATAGGGTTTTTTCTAATATCCTGAGTTGAATATTTAACCCCCTTAATAAAAGAAAAATCCAATTTACCTCATAAGTTAGCCTTTGGCTGTACCTACACACTTAGTTATATAGGATTTTACATTGTACTTCAGTTTCTATTTCTTACATTTTCAATTTTGACATTTTCCTTAGGCCATCAATGAGTACTTTTTTTAGTTTCTAAAAATATATAAGTATAGTTACTTTGTTAATTGTTGATTCTTAATATCATTTCTGATTTCTAATGCTGTGATTGCACTTGGTTCAGAGAATGGGATCTGTGTTATGCCAATTCTATTAAATGTGTTGACACTTATGTGTCATTTTTTATAAATCTTTTATGTTTTCAGAGAAAGTAAGCATATTCTCATCTTTTGGTATAAGAATTGATAGCTACCAAATAGATCATGTTTGTAAATTTTAATTTCAATTTTTCTTTCTTATATTATTGATTTATTGTTATCTATAGAGATACAGATTATATACATTGATATCACAAGGAGAGTTTGACACATTTGCTATTATAATGGAAAGTTTTGTTAGTTTTTGCTTTATGTAATTTAAGATTTTTTAAGTGTAGAAACTTATTTGTAATTAACATCATCCAGCAGTGATATACACTGTACACCAAGGAAATTTAATAGTGGAGGAGATAATAAGATGTTTATTTATTTACATTTTATGCCTTTCATAATTAAAAGAAATAATATTTATGTTTACATCTTAGTGAGATTGATTTTTTCCATGTCCTTAGAAATTAAGTCTAAAAGCATTTCTAAAAGATGAACTATAGGAATGTTTTGGATAATGGTGGCATTACTATTATAAATGCTTTTCTATAATCAGAATTGTGAGGGGAAACAGTCTTATTATTTTATCACTAAGTAGCATGTGTATACTCAAATATAATGCAATGCCCACTAGAGGAGATTACTCCTTATCATCTATCATCTATCGATCATCTACTTTAGAGACTGAAAAACTATCATTTAAAAGCAAACCATTAATTTTTATTCTCTGGATGTGGGTTGGCAATTAGCATTTTACAGTGCCCCTGAGTTTTTGGGAAAGAATCTGACTGCCTCCAATTGTTCATTTAAAAATTGAACACTGTATCGAAAAGTAATGATGTACTATATGTTGGTTAATTGAACATAATAAAAAAATGCTAAAAAAAACCCAAAATAAATTAAAAAAATAAATATGGTTTGAACACCTATTCGATTTTCCCAAGGAAGAGAGTAACAGTATATGTGGAAAGAGTGAAACAAAGGGGGAGAGAAAGAGAGCTAGAGAGAGTATAATCACCTTATTAGTGAGAGTTATCTGTGAATGGAGGTAGGTATTTACATGCATTATCAAATGTTCATAGGAATGTGCAGTCAAAATTGTTTTAAAAGTATGTTGGAAGGACTCAGGCTCTGTGGTTGGAAAGAGCAACAATGACTCTAAGATACAAGTACTGAAGGTGGGAGGAGGGGATTTGGGAGTGATTTTAATGAGTTGGATAGACTACTCATTAAAAGGTTTTATTCGGATAACTGATGAGAACTTTGTAATGTAGCACAATAGCTTGGGAGGCCTATCACCTGAAGTTTCTGGCATTCATTTCTTTGGAATGAATAAGTGCTTCTGGGACTTTATTTTAACATAGGGGAGAAGGCAGAGAGATAGATTCGCAAAGACTCTCCTTCCTATTAATATGGCAGTTTGGGATTAGGGAGTCTTCATAATCCAATTTTATAAGAGTAGGTCAGATGATATATATTATTGGGGCCAGGCTCAATTTTTACATCTGCCGAGAGTGCTGGTTGACCATTTACAGTTGTCCTCTTCTCTAGACACCTGCCATTATCCCAAAGAGATCCATCTCGCCTGCTAATGCTTTACCCACACATCTACCCTCTGAGAAAAGCTTGGCTAATCATTGATTGCCATGGGGGATGAAAGGCCAGCACCCTTGTTTCAGTTTCTTAGGGATTTCAAGCTGGAGTCAGGTGTAAGCTGAGATTGCATCCTTGTTTAGCTTTTATCCTTTGACCTACCCTGTTTCTCATACCCCTTTTCGGAGATCTCCACTCACTTTGCAAGAATACTGTAATATGGGTTTTGTGGGGGATTTCGTCTGTGTTTTAATGCCATCTTCACACAGTCTTGAGGCTCTGACTAGAGTTCAGTCAGTTCCCCTTCTTGAGTGGCTGATTAAACCCACACTCCAACCACCTCCTCCATCAGGATCTCAGATTCCCAGCCACAGTATGCTAACACCTTAATGTCCCCAGGGCCAGGTACCAAACTACTGGGGATTGCTGCTCCTATGTCCCAGATACAGGTGAAATTGCACAGTTATACAAACCAGCCAATCTGAAGCCTTTTGGCCCCACCTTGCCCTTTCCTTCCTGTAAAAGCTACAATAAACACTCTTGCCTAGATCCCTTTCTCTCCCTCTGCCTCAGGACCATCCCTGGTGCTCCCGCCTGAGCAGCCATCCAGCAGCTGTGTTCTCCCCAGGGAACTGTGAGTAAAACAAAAATGTGACACTCTTTCCAGTTTTTCTATCCTGATCTGTATCTAGCCTCATCATGCCCCACTCAAGGTTAATATGCTTCAAACAAACCCGTCTCAGGTCCTTCTAGGAAATCTGCCCAAGTTAGGTGGCAAAGTCTGGGAATATCAAGTTTTCACACACATTTTAGAGAAAACCTAGGGCCTCGGGAATCATAGAATTCAGTGTTTTTCAATGTGGGCCATACATATGAATCATATGTTAGTGTCTGTTTTAGAATGTGCATGTCCATTCCTGACTTCCAGAGACTCGGGTTCAGTGAATCTGTGATGAAGCCACAGGCATCTGTATTTAAAAAAAAAAAATCTCCACAATGTCATGATATGGAACCATGATTAAAAACCACTGACTGAATCCCTCTTCTCTCATTTTATAGTTGATACATCCATTAATAGTTTCACTATATGGATGTAGAGGCAAGCAAACTATGAGCCTATTGTTATTTTTATTACCCTTAAAATTCTTTTCATCTTTTTCATTTCCTTTTTATTATTTTTATTCTTTACCTTGATGAAATTTCAGTTCTTTCACACAACCTAGTTGACCTTGAGAAAATCACTTGTCTACTCAAAACTTTTTCCTTTATTAGTAAGTTACATTATTGCTGTTTGCAAGATAGTGCAGAACATAGGGAAAAGTATGAAACGTATGAATGTCTAGACAGCAATTATTACAGAACAATAAGCACATAACTTATTTCCTTCCTCCCTCCCTTCCACCTTTCCTTCCCTCCTTCCCTCCTTCTTTCCTTCTTTCCTTCTTTCCTTCCTTCCTTCTTTCCTTCCTTCCTTCCTTCCTTCCTTCCTTCCTTCCTTCCTTCCTTCCTTCCTTCCTTCCTTCCTTCCTACTTTTAAATTATCCTTTAGACTTTTTGGACCAATTGAAGATATTTGTCCATTAGGTTTATGTAGCTATCTCGCCTTGATGTATCTGTGTGTATAATTTAAACTCAAATATCTATAATCTTGAAGGAACTTCCCTATTTTAGAAACACCTGTCCTTGGATTATAATGAAACAACATAAAGGCTAAATAATAAAGCCTTGGGGGAACCAAGACATGTAAAGCCCAGGATTTTAAATAAATAAGGTTTATCGAACACTAAAAACAAATATATTGAACTGTCCATAGGGAATACTTTATCCTTGGTTGCACTGAAGATACATATTAACAACACAAGTAAGAAGCAAATGCACATTCTTAGTATGCAAAACATCAATCTTATTCAGCTTATAGCTTTGATGTTGTAATGCTAGTGTTCACTGACATTTAATTTTTGGTATAATATTGTCCCTCCTGCTGCCTGCCTTTACACTATATAACACAAGCTATTGTCAAAAGTGACTTTGAGAAGCCTTTAGGGGCACTCATTAAATTTATACCGTTTATACAAAATACGGTCTAGTGACTACAGAATAAATATAACTTATTGTAAGTTTTTTAGACAAAATAACTTTGAGACTGTGAAACTTCCTTATTCTCCACTCCCACATACATCCCCCCAAAGTGTTTTTTGCCCCCCTTCCCATTTCCCAAGTTCTTCCTAAGAGAACTCCTTACCAATTACTCTTTTTAATGCAATGTTTACTAAAATATAGTTTACTAATTCTAAAACAAATTCCAAATAAATTACTTTTTAATAACCAGAGAAGTATGCTATTTAAAGGTAAATATTACGTACCAGATAGCTCATTCTTATGCCTTACTCAATTTATCTGTTTACCTATCTATCTGTATCATGATCTACATATTGATAAATGAGATGTGTTTAAGTAACGCAAATGTATATTATGATTCGGTAATTCCTGAAATTAAATTCTAATAAACTAAATGTCTTTAGTCCTCA
The DNA here is from genome assembly GCA_002007465.1 of Ailurus styani. Classification (NCBI taxonomy): domain Eukaryota; kingdom Metazoa; phylum Chordata; class Mammalia; order Carnivora; family Ailuridae; genus Ailurus; species Ailurus styani. Next base: position 1,749,865 of record LNAC01000264.1, read on the forward strand.
AGTGGAAACTATTTATAATAATATAAATACAGGGGCACCTGGGTAGTTCAGTTGGTTGAGTGTCTGCCTTTGGCTCAGATCATGATCCTGGGGTCCTGGGATTGAGCCTCATATCTGGCTCCCTGCTCAGTGGAGAACTTGCTCCTCCCTCTCCCTCTACTGCTCCCCCTGCTTGTACTCTCTCTATATCAAATAAACAATAAATAAAATCTTAAAAATATAAATAATATACACTTACAATATAAAATAAGTATAAAAATTAAGACTTAATCATGCATTGTAGAAATTTCACAAGTCTAATATAAAAAACTTAATATTGATATTTTTTTAATTCAAGGATGAGAGATACCTTTCAAATCTGTTTCTGAGTCTAAAGAAAACAGATTATGACACTGTAGACCTATACTAATGTAAGAAGGTAGCTTATACTGTTATACTGACTCTTTAATTTCTCTATTTTACCACTAATGTGGTTAAATAATTTTTTGCTTCTTGAGTTTATATTTCTTTTTAAAAGTTACATATTTTAAGTTATATATTATAATGCAATTATATATTTTAATCATATATTATAATTTATATAAATTATATATATTTTGTTTTACAAATTATATTTATTTAAAATATTTTTAATTAAGTGTAACTTAATTATATATTTTGAATTATATAATTTTTACAAGTTATATTTCTTTTTAAAAATTCATGATCTTCATTTTATGTATTAACTTGGCTAGGCTGTGGTCAGTTGTTTGGCCAAACACTAATCTAGATGTTGTTCTGAAGTTATTTTTCAGATGTAATTAACATTTAAGTGAGTAGACTTTTAGTAAAGCTGATTACCCTCCATATTGTGGGTGGGCCTCAAACAATCAGTCGAAAACCTTAAAAGAAAAGACTGGTATTTCCTAAAGAAGGATCAATTCTGCTTCAAAACTGCAACATAGAAATCCTGCCTGAGTTTCTAGTCTATAGATTTTGGACTAAATAACCAATGCCACCTCTTCCCTAAATTTCCAACCTGCTGGCATTCTCTACAAATTTTGGACTTGCTAGCCCCTGCGATTGCATAAGCCAATTCATTTAAATCTCACTCTTTCTCATATATTATGATATATAAAAGAATGATATATACTTAAGAATATATATACTTTTTGGATGCCTGTGTAGTCTGCCTTCAGCTCAGGTCATGACCCCAGGTTCCTGGAATGGAGCCCCATGTCAGCCTCCTTGCTTAATAGGGAGCCTGCTTTGCCCTTTGTCTGACACTCTCCGTGCTTATGCTGTCTCTCTTTCTGATAAATAAATACATAAAGTATTTTTAAAAAGAATATACATACTTTCTATTATCTATATCTATATATACAACTATCACATATATGTATACATATACATAACTCCTATTATATATATGTGTGTGTGTGTGTGTGTGTATATACATGGTATCCAATAGAAAATACATAATATCCTATTGGTTCTGTTTCTCTAAAAACCTGAAGTAATACAGTATTCATTGCCTATTTTTCTATCAGTATATTCACCCATTTCTTTCTGAACAAATGCATTTACTTAATAAAATGTTAAAACTTTTACATGCCTCATGATACAATTATTTATCTTATGGTATGTTATTTGAATTTTGCTTTCCAATAGTTGAAGTTTTTACATTTTTTAGAGGATTTTATTTCTTGTGGGTTTGTTCCTATAAAGCTCTTCCCCGCACAAGATCAGATATATTTCCCCATATATAGTCTTCTAACTGTAGCTTTATTTGTTACATTTTTAATTTGCTAAGCAATGTGGAATTTATTTTGGTACATGGAGTAAGATTAAAAGTTACAGTTTTTCTTACATTGTTTGTCAACTATTTCAGCACCCTTATAAAAAAAAAAAGTGACTGATTTGAAATGTCTGCTTTAGCTAGAGTTGCCAGGTTTGGCAAATAAGAATATAGGATGCCCTGTTAAATTTGAATTTCATATAAAAATAAATTCTTTGGAATAAGCTTGTCCTGTGTAATATTTGAGTCATATTTAATACCAAAATTAATTTGTTATTTATTTGAAATTGATATTTAGCTGGGTATCCTGTATTTTATCTAACAACCCTAACTTTAGCTGTTATTAAATTTTTTCTGTGCTTTCTATGCATTCCAATAAGTCTCAAATCACAAGGAGGAAGACAGCTGATAATGGAGCAAATACAGTGGAAGTCATTAGAGATAAGAGAATCCAAGTCTTGGACATATCATTTCAGCTTCACCTGGACTATTGAGTCACATGAGCTATGAATTCCTATTACTATTTTCAAAAAGTCTAAGATGGTTTTCAGTATTTGGAACTGTAAATATTTCAACTGACACAGAATAGATTGTGTTCTTATAACTGAAATTAATGTACATTTTTGCTTACTTGGGAAGATATAGTTGAACTATTTTATAAAATAATCACTTTAATATCTCTGACATAAATCTAATTTTGAATATATTTTTTTGGATTTAAATTAAGCACGGGATTGCCAGTATAAATTAAGAATGGGATTGCCAGAATCAGAGAAGGCAATAGCTAGTAGAAACTTTAATATAACTGTAAACTTGTGATACTTTGGTTACACAGCTCCATAGGATAGGGTAGGATAATATGCACAAAGTCTGAGGTAGAAAACCACCATTTTTCAGCATGACTATACTTCATTACAGTCTTAACCATTTTATTGTGACTTTTCTCCCCTATGGGAGTAGTTAATATTTTAAAACATAAAAATAAAGATATTGCTGGCATAGGTAGGGCTCATCTTGAGGGGAAAAAAGTAGTTCAGGGAGGGTAACATTAAGCTGGGAGCTAAAGAATCATTATATATGCATCTGTTGCTTCTTTGCCCACCTTCTCTGAAAGAAGAAGAGTAAATCTTTATTTGGATTCACCAACACTGCAGGATAAACTGAGCTCACTTTTAACAATATGAGAGAGTATAAGGGTTGGTAGGAAAATGTGAGTTTCTAAAGGTGATTTTAAAAAGTGTTCCTTGAAGAGGAAGTTAATTTCAATGCAAGAAGTAGAATTTTCTCAACATTATTAGGAAGAGGAATTTTAGCATGTAATGGTAGCATATAATATAATTTTGAATGGAATTGCAGGTAGTTTTGGTCTTTCGTGTTATCAGAATGCAGTGGAAACTTATATGTGATGCATGCATGAGGGTTGAATGCTTCACAGAAATCTCCATTATCGGTAATTATGATAATTGATAACCTTTTAACAAGAGTGCTCCTATTTTATCAACCACTTCTTATCAAGTTGTACTCAACTTCAGCCTCAACATATTATAACTGTTTTGTAACTAGGATGATGCAAAATTTAGAATTATGTGATATTATATTTTCAAATGACTGCTATAAAAATACCTTCCATCCAATGTGTTCTTTGAGCTTACCACTAACTCATCAAAAGATGAAGTCTATTTCTTTAGTCTCCTGAATCTGTTTGGACCCTACACCTATGTTGACCAAAAGGATGATGTTGTGTGACTTCTGAAGATAGGTCATAAGAGGCCAAATCCTTGTTATCTTCTCTCTGGGCCTCTAGGAATGCTCTCTGTTGGGAAATTCCCTCCTGGAACTTATTCTCCATGCTGTGAGGAGAAGCCTAAGCTATTTGGAGAGGCCATCTGTAGGCACTCTCACTGACAACCCCATGTGAATTCTGAGATGATAGCCAGATCCACTACCAGTAATGTGACTGTTTTCTTGGATATTGTCCAGGCTTGAGAGGACTGCATCCCTGGCCACCATCTGTCTTCATGTGTATAAAAGAAACTCAAATGAGAGCTACCCAATCAACCCAAAAAATGATAAGAGATAATAATAAATTGGTTTAAGTTAATAAATTTTGGGATGACTGATAAGACACAATAAATAGCTAAAATAGATGAGCGGAATAATTTGAAAAATAGTCCAGGCAGAATCCATAATTGACTCACCCTTTCAGATGCTACCTTCCTCCACTCCTGAAACATGGCATTGTCATTAAAGAATTGTAGTAAACATTTTCATATAATTTCTGGTTTATCATTTTTAAAAGGTCTTATTTATTTGAGAGAGAGAGCACGAGTGGAGTGAGAGGCTGAGGGAGAAGCAGACTCCCCACTGAGCCCCCTGATGTGGAACTCAATCCTGGGACTCTGCGATCATAAACTGATCCAAAGGCAGACACTTAACTGACTGAGCCATCCAGGTGTGCCCCCCCACCCCATTATTTTTATTTCATTACCTCTGTCAATATCATTGGAATTAATGACTTCATTTCTGATTTTCAAATGCAAGGAACCAACTCTCTGAAGTATTGTATCCTTCCCTAATTGTTTATTTCCTGTTGCTACAGTGACACCCAAGGTAAGGAAATTTTGGCCTTCCCAGCAATGTGACAGTGCTGCCTTATTCTGTTGTACTCCTAGCTTAAAATAGGAAAAACAAAACTCCCATGAGGCACTTGGGGGAAGGCATGCAGTGGACAATCTAGAGAACACTTCTTAGAGGTTAGTCTGGCTTCTCTCTCCCTTTCCTGAAACTAGGAGATATAGAAATTAACCTTTTCCTCTGCAGACTTTCCAAAGCACGTTTGGTAACCATTTTTCAGTGGAAAAATGATGCAAAATCATTTACCAGCACAAAAAGTTTAGAGTTCATTGGAAAGCAGCTATGTGAATAGCCTACCCCACTCTACTAGAAGTCCTTTTAATGTTTCCCAATTATAAATGAGAAAAATGAAATGAAATGATGCAAATAACTCTTTGATCACAATGTGAGAAAGATTCACTTGTAGTAATGTCTCTGAAGAAACTGAGAAAAATGTTTAATTGAATTATTTGTTTAAAAATCAAAAGCTTTTTTTATACTTGTATTTTTAATGGGTGGTCAATAGCAACTAATGTACAATATTAACTAATAAAATGGTCAAGGTCCTTCAAGTTACACAAACTATTTAGAATTCAATATTATTTTGTGGTATCCAAAAAATCAATTAATGGAAAATGTGCAGAGAAATAGTGTTCGAACAAGGTAGGTCTTGCACTGATACCTTCTTCCTACTAAATTGTAGAACTCTGGGTGATTGTTTTATTTTGATATAATGACCTAGTTAAATTAAAAGTTCTTTTCAGATAGCTTAAAATGTCATTAAAATAGTGCTTCATGGAATATTAAGGTTGAAACTCTCTATGACTGGTTAGATTATTTTTCCTTGTCATGAAGATAATATAAAGTCTCAGCTAGCTAAAGACTACAAGTAATTGGTATTTCTGAAATGGTAGGATTAAATTAAAATATATGTAATACATATTTCTTAATTTCAGCTTAAAAAAACTACTGACTATATGTATTAATTTATACTCACTTTTGGTTCTACTAAGTATTTTTCAAACTCTCATCTGTGACAGCTCTGAAGATCCTTTTCAAACTTTTGTGAAGCTATCTGTCTGTCTAATTATTGCTGTCAAATGCTGTACTCCTTCTTTTATTTGAGGGAAGCACCTTAAGGGACCACTAAAACTATTTCCTGAAATCTAGAAAGCAGAATGATGTACCACCAGTACAACATGCAAACAACAACAATAATTATAAAGACAATAGGCTAATTATTGTTACTGTTGGTAAAAAAAAAAAAGTCAACTTCATCAGAAGGGAAGAAGAATGATATCTTACTTATTTATGTGAAAGGATTCTAACTTTTTTCTTTTCTGCTTCAGGTGTTCAAATTGTTTTATTTTATCCATATGGTTTGCTATATAAAATGATTCATGGATTTAGTGGTCATTTGATTGACATATATAAAAGATTATTATATATGCAAGCTAATTCTTCTTAGTAGAATATGTTTTTAAAAATCCATTCTATCCTGCATTGTAAAGGGCAAACTGAATTGACAATAAAATTATGTGCATATCAAATTGGTCCCTCGTTGCTTGACAGGAACACACTGGCTGACAGAAGTATCAAAAGTCTTACTCAAAATCCCATTTTTCATTTTTAATTACTCACGAGGACCAAATTATGATGCTATGTCTTATATGAATTTAATCTTTTCCTTTTTCTAAAGATTTTGTAATAAAATATAAAATTAAGGTGAATTGACTTATATCTGTCTTCAGAAGATATTTGGTGTTAATGGAAATAATTATTCTATTCCTTGCCAGAATGTCTGGATAAACTGTGAAATGAGTATAATTTGTCACAATGTTATTTTTTTTCAGAAATGAGACAAAGAAGCACTATAATGCATTCACTTTCCATTATGCCATTTCCTTCAGACATTTGCCACATTATGAGCTCCTACAGGGAAATCATTATCTCTCTTGTAAGAAAAAAAAATGAGTCAAGTTACCATTTCATTATCTATATTTCAAAAAGTTAAATGATTTAAAATGTCTGCCCTGGGAGATCACTGTATTTGCTTGTTTGTGCTTCCACAAGCACTATTATCCTTAGCTATAATTCATTTTTGAAATGCCAAAATCTGGCAGAGTAATGTTTACCAGATTTAACCTTGTTCATTTTATTGGTTAAAATGAATACATTGAATATATGCAAAGGATATGAAAGTGACCATTCAGAAAAATAAAATAAGTAGGTCTCATCTAGAGATTCGTGTACAATTAATTTTATTTATGCATATGACTTCTAATGGCCAAAATGTTATACTTATCTATGATAAGCACTAAATAAATACAAACAACAGAAATATGTGTGCAATGATGGCAAGTTAAACAAGGTCTGTTTGAACATGAGAGTTAATTCATCATGATCTAGTGGACTTTGGAGCAAAGTAAAACCATAGTTCCAAACTTGTGTCTGGCACTGTGATCATGAGCAATCTACTTATATTCTTATCCTCAGTGTCATGAATTCTATGCTCTTGTACACAGATCTCTATTTTTGAGACTGAAATATTTTTTCCCAGCAGCTCAAAGGTTATCTATCAACTGATCTCTGCTACAAGTCCTTTCCTGGATTTATTCTCACCTGGAAAGAGCTGCCTTGTCTAAGTCCACACCCATCTCCAGAGACAGACCACAACAAAGGAAGGAGCCAAACTGTCTGGTAGGTCTCTTTGGATTCTGAAACTCAGATATTTCATGCCAGGGAGTAATAATATGACCTACACACCAGGTGATTAAGTGCTGTCAAAATTGGATAGAATCCAGAGCATGGAAAGTCCAGGCTAAGTTACAAGTATCTCCTGGGTCAGATGACTGAGTTATTAGCTCTTTCAGTAGTGGGAAAGGATGCTGTGTGGCATTTCTGGCAAGACATAATGGCAAAATCACAATATACTCTCAAGATTTTGGAGCAAGCCCATTCCATTTTCAGGAGAATATTATACACCAACTAACAAAGGAAGAAGTCAAAACTTGGGTTCACAGATGTGTTGGCTCAGGATAGCCCTGGCTGTGGATAGTCTTGAAAGACAGGGGGAGGAGAAATCCTCTTAGTAGAGCTTTGGGAGGTGTATCATTTATTTGCCTTGTGTAGAAGAAGTGTCCTTTGTTCAGAATATATAGCAAGTCATGTGTAGTGGTAAGAAGCTAAGACATTTGACCAGAGACAAGATGGAATACTTGGGAAAAGTGGGTTGATGGACATAAGTGGACACAAGTTTGAATATTATTCTTGCTGTGTGCTAATGCCCATCAGAGAATGTCTAGTAAGGAAGCACTACTAAATTATGTAGACAGAATTACCTGGATAGATGATATGTGCCAGCCTGCCCTTAGCCACCACAGTGGAACACATGATTGGAGACCCAGGTGACAGTAATTGAGGCTACACATGGACCTGACAGAAGGGCCTCTTGCTCATCAAGCCTGACTTATCTACTGCTGTTGATGAATGTCCAGTGTGCCAGCAAAATGTTAACTACTAGGCTTCCAATAGAGAGTCATTCCTCAAAGAGAAGAACCAGATATGTGGCATTAACTACAGTGCAACTTTTCTACTCCGAGACAGCAATTTATACTCAGGAATTGTCATATTCTGAACATGGGTTCACTTACCCTGCCAGCAGGACTTTAGTTAGCACCATTATGCAAGGGCTTGAAGAATTCTTGATTCCAACAATCACAAACCCATATGACATCAGACCAAAGGACCCACTTTGTAATGGGAAAGTCAAGGGATGGGTATATAGTTCCTAACACATTGTGTACTATTCAGAAGGAGCTGACCTAATAGAGTGATAGAACAGCCTAATGAAGGTGTGGCTAATGCACAAGAGGCATCCTCCTCTAGGCTAAGGATACTCATTAAATTAGTGACAATAGTATGGTGCTGTGTCCTCCACCAGGAAAAATACTTAAGTCTTGGAATCTAGACATAGAAGTAGCTGCACACACCAATAGTCCCAGTAACCCATTTAGTGATCTTGTGTTTTTTGTTTTGCTTTGTTTTTTTGTTTTTTGTTTTTCTCTGCAACTCTGAGCTCTGTGGGTTTTAGAAATCCTAGGTCTGAAAGAGGGAATGCTGCCACAGGGATGGTCACAGCAATGATATCAAACTGCAGTGGGAAATCAGGAAATTTAGACTGCTTGCTAAAAGAACAAATAAGAAGAATCATCTCCCTGGGGTGAGCTTAGGGAGGATTTTTTAAAACTTCTTTTTAAAAAGATTTTATTTATTTATTTGGCAGAATGAGAGATTACAAGTAGGCAGAGAGGCAGGCAGAGAGAGAGGAGGAAGCAAGCTCCCTGCTGAGCAGGGAGCCCAGTGCGGGGCTTGATCCCAGGATCCTGAGATCATGATCTGAGCTGAAGGCAGAGGATTTAACTCACTGAGCCACCCAGGCGCCCTTAGGGAGGATTTTTGGCCTTGATCATCATAAGGAGGTATGGCTACTATCATATACTATGGGTAACTTTAGCATCCATGTGATCCATTTGGACATCCTTAGGACTCATTTTCCAATTTTGATGGTAAATGGACAAATGTAGAAGCTGTAGCCTGAGAAAGCCATAAGAACCAAAAATTTAGATTTCTCGGGGATAAAGATCTGGCCAACCCCACCAGATAAGAAGATGCCTAGACCAACAGAGGTTGTAGCCAAGGGTGAGAAGAATCTAGAATGAACAGTGGAGGAGGAAAATAATGAGTATCAGTCACAGCCCTGTAAACAGCTATGGCAACACAGGATGTTTTTGTTCCATTCACCTTCCTCTCATCAGTTTCCCCCAGGAAAAGAAATCCAGCAGAATCGTGAAGGTATAAATTATAGACCCTATATGAAACAAGTGAATCCTAGCAGTGCATGGGATGCTATTTTGTAACAACTGGATTTTTTTAAGGCTAAAGGATTAAATTCCCTAGCTCCTGAGAAGGTTGCCAACAAGAAATTTCAGCTGTCAGCTCTCTCCAAGAATAAGCCTTAGCTGTAAAGAGCCTCTTTACTTGCTCAAGGTCGTATTACTTCTTGAAAGGGTGGCCAACATCCAATGACTGGTCAATGCAATGACATAAGGACCCAAACCCTTTATGTTAACTCAGGATACCCCGAATGGCCCTTCCAGCTATGGGAGTCTCCTGATGTCAACTGAGGCTATGCTACTGCCTAACTCGTCTGCCTCCCCATCTCCTTTTTCCCTTCAATACAATTATTAACCCTAACAGCATTCCTTAATACAATTCCTGTGTGCTACTCCATGTTGCAGAGTTGGCTTCGGGCCAACCAGTGACACTCAATTTACTAATCTATATATGTTGATGATCCTATCTATATTTAGGTTATGAAGACTGGATAAATTTATGGTTTTAAAGGAACACAACCAGGCCTTAATAAAAATCATTTCCTCTCTCTGCTTTGTTTTGCTACTGAATACAACTAAACAAACACAAAAATCATGTGAACATTTTTCTAATCACACTTTTTCCAAAGGTGGAAGAGTAAAAACATCTTGGCACTACGGAATCCCAACCAACAAGGTCCCAGGTTGGGACCTCATTCATGAAGTTACTTTTTAACAGATTTACTTGAATTTGCTCAACCAACTCAAACTATTTACTCCAATTCTTTAGTGATTTACCTTCTTTTTTTTGTCCTGTTCTTTCTTACCAAGACTTTATTATTTTATTTATATTTGTAGTCTGAATTACATATTATATTTCTCCATATATGAAAAGTAACTTTTTTTAAATTAAATGTCTTTTTTTTTCACAAAGCCACTCATGGGGTAAGAATATGAATACAAATCGTAATATGAACTGGGTTTTTTCCTTTCTTTGATTCAAATTGAGGTGTTGATATCTGAAACTATAAAAGTTAGGCTCGTTCACTTTGGTTTATTATTAGATTATTTTTATAGAATAAATAAATGCTTCTGAAGATATTTAATGGCAAACTTATTATTTAAAAATTAGAAACTTAAAAATAAGGGTTACTGTATTTTAAGTTCACCATACACAGTTATGACTATACCCTCTCTGTGAAAGTAATTTGGTTCATTTGGAAATAAATTTTCTAAGAAATTTCCTGTGCACTTAAAAAAGTCATTTCAAGCTAAAGGTCAGAATTTGGGCTTTTCAGTCCAAATGTTCCTAACCCCACTTCCTATTATATGCTCCAAACCAAGATTGAGGTCAACAAGTAGTTTTTAAAAATAGTGAGAGCTATTCAATTTTATACTTAGTAAATGAAATTTAAAAATATATCAAGTTGAGGAAATAACTCATAGCCTATTATGGAGAGGCCAGATTAATCAAATAAATCAAGAAGTTGTTGTCAGAAATTTAAAACAAACAATATCCAAAAAAGGATTTTTCTCTTCTGTCCACAAAAAAGGACAGAAGACTTCACAATAATGTGGAAAAGAAAACAGAATATTAAACACCAAAGTCTTGGCTTTATGCACTTGTCTGCTCTGTGCTGTGCTAACTTTGTTCCTCATAAACCTTTTATATCTTCAAGGTACCCTCATTAAAACCTAAAATTATGCCAATATGTCCACAAACTAACTCTGCTTATGAGCCAATCACCAAAAAAATCCTTACTTATAAAATAAAAAAAAATTGAATGAATAATCTTTTAGTCCAATGTTTTAGAAATCCAGTATTTGTCTTTCTTAACTTACAGGTTTGATTTAAAGATTAAATAAGTAATGAATATAAAGTGATTTATAAGTGGTAAATACTATGCAAAGTTAAACTATTGACACACATGTAAACTGTTTTTTTCCCTACAAATAATTAAATATAGTAGTAAAAGCACAGTAATCCAATTCTATACAAGATAACTGCTATATAAAATATCAATCGTAGTGTTCTTAAAAACCAATAATCCATGGTAATATAAAATGTTAAGTGCCATATAAGAAACAAAAATTTAAAAAGTTAAATAGATCATACCTATTGGGTCTTTGCTGTAGGAACAAAGGGAGCACTTGTTCGCGGGATGTTGACTCCAGGCTGGAGGCTGATAGTGCAAATAAGAGAGAGAAAAAAAATACAAAATGGAACAAAACAAAACAAAATCCTGTACTTGAAGGGAAAGTTCACTTCAAAAAACTAAGAATCAGATATTCTTCCCAGGAATTTCAGTACTGAGAGTGGACTCCCTTTAAAATTTCGAAGCTTACTAGGTTCTAGCTTTTAGAAAACCACTCGGTTCTCTATTTGCTTTGTTCATTGCTTTCTATATAAACGAATTATTTTAAGAACCTCATTTGGGTGCTGTTTTATAAGGTCAACTTTACCTCATGGAGACTGTCCCTATAGATAGAGGATTCCCCCCCCTTTCTTCAACTCATATATATTTCTCAGAATATATATACTTCTTGCACAATGTGGAGCTTTTAATAAGAATACCAAACTTTTCAGTAATCATTTAAACTCAGAGTTGGTTTCATTTATTTTCTAAATAGTTATTATGAATGTTAGATTCAAGAAAACTCAGCAAAGCTGATATACACTATCAAATTTTTCTCAAAAAAAAAAGACTCCAAATGAAGAGATTAGGAATTCATATCAGCAATCATATGAGTACTTANGAGTTGGTTTCATTTATTTTCTAAATAGTTATTATGAATCTTAGATTCAAGAAAACTCAGCAAAGCTGATATACACTATCAAATTTTTCTCAAAAAAAAAAAGACTCCAAATGAAGAGATTAGGAATTCATATCAGCAATCATATGAGTACTTAGGACTTTCACCTTCCCATAATATTTTTTCAGTGTTGTTGGTCACCATTTCTTTTGATGGACTTTGCTTGCCTCCTGTTATGTTTTCCTCTATAAAGAGACACAGAGGTGCCTGGGTGGCTTAGTCAATTAAGCATGCCACTCTTGATTTCGGCTCAGTTCATGATCTCAGGGTCATGGGACCAAGCCTTGCACTGGGCTCTGTGCTCAGTGCAGAGTCTGCTTGTCCCTCTCTCCTCCCTGTTTCTCTCTCAAATAAATAAATAAATAAATAAATAAATAAAATCTTTAAAGAAAAAAGAGACAAAGAATTTCTAAATACATATGTAGATGTCGTTAGAGTCTTCTTATTAGATGTAAGGATCTCAAAATAGAGTAAGAGAAGGGCAAAGTTTAATGCCGAAATAATCTGATGATGATGGTGGAGACTCTAACTCTTGCAGGGAATCACACACCCATCAACAAGGCAGGCAGTTGTTAAAGGCTGACCAGGTTTTCAAAAGAAGAAATGAGCAGAATTCAAATGAAAATGATGTAATTCTACTATAACAACACCCAGCTAGAATGCTTTGCTAAGTGTCAAATTTACTGATGGCCCAAACTTAATAAAGTTTTCCTCTCTTATTCTTCTCAATTCATAAGAAGTTTAGCTTTAGAAAGAAGGCAATATAGGTTCATGAAAAATGAATTATAATAAAGTGGACACACATTTTCAAATGCTAAGTATTAAGCCTAATAAATTAAAAATGTCTCCTGTCTTATATTATTTGATGATTTTTTAGCAATCTAAGATGGTGAAGTGTATATCTGTTAATTTCCTGTAACTTGTCATCTTTTTTATAATATACAAAATTCTACACCTTAGAAATGCCAGAAATCAATCATGTAAATAATTTTCCCTGGTTCTGAAATATTATCCCTGCAGAAGTTTTGAGGGCTCCAGAGGTGCTATGCCCTGAATAATATATAAGAGAGAGGAATCATCTTTCTTCACTGTAAATCATTCCAACATCACTTGTAATACAGGAGAAAAAAAAAAGATACAGGTTTTTATCTCTATCAGTATTATCCATATAATTAATCCTTTAAAGTCTCAAATCCAGCAGGAGACAAAGCCTGAGGCTTTGAGGACCAAATGCAAAACTCCCACATCAAATTAGGAGTCAATAAAAGCAACTCTCCTTAGAATGACTTAAATGGAGGTAGAGAGACTGACCTCTCAAAGAAAGGTGGTAAAGAAATAAAGGCATTCCCTTGAGCACAGGGGAAAATAAAGCCTCCCTTATAATTTATAAGAAATTCTGGTTCTCAAGTGGGTTTGGGCTAGGATTCATAATTCACCTCCACCAAAAAAAAAAAAAACAGTGTAAGTTGAGAATTAAATTTAAATCTGTCCTGGGTTGGTAACACAAAGCACAGTGTCTGTAACACAAAAAAGCAAATACTCTGGACTAGAGAAATCCATTTCAAACTATGTTTCATAAACATGAGTTTTGAAAAAATTGTGAAGTAAATGTAGAAACAAATCAACATAAGTGAGAAAAGGAAGAAAAAGCACACTGTGAGACTGGACATTGGAATGAAATGAGTAAAGATATAAAATATTTTTAGAATGCTTAAGGAAATATAGTACAATAATGAGATAAGAAATTAGAAAACTGCCAGCGTATATTAGAAACTAACAGGATATAACTTTAAACACTTCTAAAATAGAATAATATAACTATTGACAAAATAAATTCTATTGACTAATCAGGCAGTAGTTTAAGCATAACTAAAAATGAATGAGTAAGGTAGAAGATATACTTCTGAAAGAAATAACAGGATGCAGCATAGAAAAATTTTGTAAAAATATGGATGAAACACAAAAAGCATGCCAGAAAGAGAAAAAAATCGAATATGAATTAGAGGATGCATTTTGAAGACATATTGGCTTAGAATGTTACAAAGCTGGGGGAAAAAACCCACTAATGGTTGGACCCATGAAGACTAAAAACCAAACAAGATAAATAGAAAGAAATCAGTGCTCAGATGCATTATAGTGAGGCTGTCAAACACAAAACACCAGGGAAAGTCCCTATAATAAATCAAAGAAAAGCAGTTCACTAATAAAGAATGACATTTAGGCAGACAGCTTGCTTCTCAACAATAAAAGTGAAGCTATTAAAATAGCAACATAATATCTTAAATTGCTTAAATAAGAAATAACAGGTTAATGTTATACACCTTATTTGAACTATCTTTCAATATCAAGGGGAAATTAAAAACATATTAATATAAGGCTAAAACACTTAGAAGGGGAACTTATAAATGATAGCTTTTAGGAAGAAGAAAAATATGAGCCTAGTATGAAATGTGGCAAAAAAAAAATAGCTAGTCAAGAAAGTGATCAAGATATGGGTAAATCTAAACAAACATTGACTGTACCAAATAATGATGATAAAGGAGTAGCTGTATTTATATCATGCAATATAGACTTTCAGAATTATTAGAAGTAGGAGGGTCATCAGGTATTAGTAAAAATTCAAATCTTCGGGAATATATAGCAATTCTGAAATTGCATGCACTTAATGGCATAACCTCAAAACAAACAAACAAAAAATCACCATCAAAAGGGAAGATTTAAATATATAGCTTACAGTAATTTCAGACCAACTACAGAAAAAAAATTGTCAATAGAGAAGTGGATTTTTTCAAGAACATCTGTGGGAATATATGAAATACTGCATCCCAAAATTGAACACACATGCTTTTCATGTACATATTAAAAAGCAAAAACAAGAGGGAGGTCATATAATTCACACATTGGTAATATCAAATAATTCATTTCATATAGGAAATATTTTCTGGCAAAAATGAAATTAAGTAAAAATATAATTAAGTACCAAAAATGTAACAACAAAACCACAACAAGAATATTAGCAAAAATGCAAATTTAATCTCATTGGTGAAAGAAAAAAATTCTGGAAGTTAAAAAATACCAAATTAACTATTCTTTGTACTGAGTAACATTATAATGGTACTATAAAATCAATCAACTAAATGTCTAAATTTAAAAAAGTAAGCAAGAACAGGAGAAAAATAAAACCTCACATGAAAGTACAGGAAATAATGAAATAAGACAAAACTAGAGAGGGAGACAAACCATAAGAGATTCTTAATCTTAGGAAACAAACTGAGGGTTTCTGGAGGGGAGGGGTTTGGGTGGGGACTGGCTAGGTGATGGATATTGGGGGGGGTATGTGTTGTGGTGAGTGCTGGGTATTGTGTAAGACTGATGAATAATAGAACTGTACCCCTGAAGGAAATAATACATTATATGTTAATTACAAATAATAATAATAATACAATAAAAACTCAAAAAATAAATAAAATAAAAATTAATGATATTAAAACATATCTAGACAAGAATGAAACCCAAAATTAGCTTATTCAGGAGCATAATCACACCAATAAAATTATTTGGCAAGACTGATCCTGGATGAGAGAGACATGAACAAATAATATAAAAAATGAAGAGGGAGCTAGAACAACATATAAAGTGAGGATGGATTAAAAAGTAACTCCATGTTTGGACAAATATCATGGCAATAAATGTTGACAATTTTGTGAAATGGATAACTTAGAGCAAAAATTTAAAAGCAGCTAAAAATTTCAAAAGTAACTTAAGAAAAGGATAATTTGAACAGTCCTCCATCAATTAAAACATTATTGCATATTTTCCCACAAAAGAAGGCATCAGGCCAAGGCAGATATTCTACCGAACATTTATGAACCAGATGATTGCAATCTTCCACAAACTTTTCCAGACAATAAGAAAGGGGAAAAGTATTTTATGCCTCATATACCATGATAACAAACCCAGGAAACTATAATAAAGAAAATTACAGGTTTATATCCTCCTCAACATAAAGGCAAAAATCCAAAACAAATATTAAAAAATCCAATCCAGTATGGGAGGCCTGGGTGGCTCAGTCGGTTAAGCGTCTGACTGGATTTTGGCTCAGGTCATGATCTCGGGGTCCTGAGATTGACCCCACATCAGACTCTGTGCTGGGTGTGGAGCCTGCTTGAGATTCTCTCTCTCACTCTCCCCTCCTTCCCAAAATCAAATCCAGCTAAATACAAATTGTGTTTTAATCTAGAAATGCAATGGTAGTTCAAGTTCAGAAAAAAACCTACTTAAATAATTCTCCACGTTACATGGTCAGTGCAAGATGTGGCCATGATATGAGGTGTGAGGAAGTGAGCTGGGCCTCAGCGTCCAGGTGTGTCCTCCTGCTTAAGGGCACAGATACTGTCAGGTAGCTTTCTCCTATAGCGACTGTCCCTTAGGTTTCTGTAACAGTTCACTTCCCTTGTCCCTTCCCTTTAGGCCTATGCTGAGGAATAACTCCCTGAAGGTTCTGAGACCCTGGGTGGTTTGCCCTCCTCTTTTCTCTACCTAGGACTTTAAAATGATTTGTTATTAAGTTAATAATGTTAAGTCACTATTTATTACGTTACTTTCAATTGCCCTTATTTAACTGTAACATCTATTTCCCACTGTCACTTTGACATAACTTTTCAAAAACTATTTGGCATTATTAAAAAAAATTAAGATGATTATCCCCATAGATATTAGAATTCATTCCTGGGTATCAGTCCAGCATGTTAATAACATGAATAGGTTGTGGGTGTGCCTGAGGACTTCTCCACCTCAGCCCTCGAGGGGAAAGGGCAGGGCTAGCAGAAGGCAGCTAGAACCCATGGGCTATCACCTCCTCCTGTAGAGCAGATCCAACTGTTTACTCCAGCATGATAGATGAATATGCGTGTTTTACTCCGTGGAGAATTTGAGGAATTTTTTCCCTAGAGGAACTTTTCACATGTGGCAAGAGGAGATTGATAGAGGAATTATTCACAGCAGCATTGTTTTTAGTGGCCACAAATTTCAAATAACCTGAATGTCTATCAACAGATTAAAAAAAATCTCATATAGGGCGCCTGGGTGGCTCAGTGGGTTAAAGCCTCTGCTTTCGGCTCAGGTCATGATCCCACGGTCCTGGGATCGAGGCCCGCATCAGGCTCCCTGCTCAGTGGGGAGCCTGCTTCCCCCCCTCTCTCTGCCTGCCTCTCTGCCTACTTGTGATCTCTCTCCCTCTGTGAAATAAATAAATAAAATCTTTAAAAAAAAAATCTCATATAGTCTGATACTTTACAACAGTAATAACGAATGATATAGAGAATGGACCTATGTAGCATGTTACATAAACCAACATGGATAAATCTTAAGTCGTTTTGAGCAAAAAAAGTTTTAAAAATATACAGTGACTCTATAGTTACACAACTCAAACACAATACTAACCAATATTTTGTTAAAATACACATGAAAATGGGTAATTTATAAAGAGAAGCAAAGGAATAATGGGTACACCATTCAGGAAGTGGATAGTGATTACCTCTAGGTCAATACAGAAAAATGTAATCTGGCAAAGGTGATTTCAGGTTATTGTAATGTTCTATTTTTTAAGCTGAGTGGTGGGTGCATGAATGTCCATTTTATTTCTTTGTGCAACATTTACTTTGAAGAGTCTTCTATTTTTCCTATGTTCATCTTATTATAAAGCATATGCATGTTTTGAATATAAAAGATCCTATTAAGATCAGCATGGATGCTACTTTTGAGGAATTCAATATATGTAGCTTAGAAATAAAAATAATAATATAGATAATTTTTATAGATACTTTGTTTTGAGCAGAAATAACCCTAAAGGGATATAAAATTTGGGACAAAGTCAAGTACTAAAATCGTACACTGATTCATATTTTACCCTTTGCACCTTTTAGTACCATTCAAAATATGATTGGGATAATTAATGAACAGTCTGATAGGAGTAGCAGTTTCAGCAGTAAAAGGAAATTGTTTTGCGCACTCCTCTATAGATTCTGAAAGCTCTATAAAAGTACTGCTTGCAGAAAGAAGAGGAGAGGATGAATGACCCTTGGCTTTACCTAATGTTTGCACTTGATTGCTTTATCAAAATTATGCCCTTGAGTAAGTCTTAAGATAGTCATAAAATTGTAACCAAGGCCAAGGAATTCTAAAATTAAAACATAATCCATTCCAGAAGCATAATTACATTAGTGATAAACCATAGATATATAAATCAGTACTGGAAGTGGCTTCTAAAGACTGATTAAAAGAAATCCTATGTTCTCCTACTTCAATACATTACTAGCAGAGGTTTCTTATCTCTACTATTGAAGATAACAATTTACTTCACCTTAAGGTGAGGAAGTGCTCATCTAGCAATACCTGCCCCTTGGAGACTGGGGACTTGGGAAACACATACACAGAAAGCAAATGGCGGAAACTGTAACTGCCATATCTTGAAGAAGGAAACTACTCTCTCATCTTGGCTATTAAACTTGAACTGATACACATTTTCTGAGGTAAAACTGAATCATTGTCCCCTCCCCACTCTTATGGAACTTGGATGTTTAAGAATCCATTATTATCAATGAATATCATTCTTATCAATGTTTCTTTCTTTTGGGAAATAATGACTCCCATTATTGCCATTTTT
Source organism: Ailurus styani (assembly GCA_002007465.1). Lineage (NCBI taxonomy): Eukaryota > Metazoa > Chordata > Mammalia > Carnivora > Ailuridae > Ailurus > Ailurus styani. The sequence continues at coordinate 1,768,607 of LNAC01000264.1, forward strand.
TATCTCCTGTCTTCTTGTTGTGGGATTTTAACAACTCATTTAACCTCTCTTTAACAAGAATTTTATGGTAGCAAAGAACTGGAAGTCATTGCATCTCTCAAATAAAACTTGTGGATTGAAAGGAAGAGAAGGGAGATGTTATTATAAAGATATACACCTCATGTGATTCAATGAGTATTTAAAAATACTCAGACAGCATAAGTATCTGTAGACAGATGAATGGATAAAGAAAATGTGGTATATGCAGCTGACCCTTGAACAATGTGAGGGGTCAGGGGCACCAACTCCCCCAAAGAAAAATCTGCATATAACCATATAACTTTTGACTTTTCAAAAACTTAACTAATAGCCTACTATAACCAGAACTCTTACCAATAACATAATCAATTAACACATGTTTTTTATATGTATTATATACTATATTCTTACAATAAATAAATTAGAGAAAAAAAGTCAAGAAAATCATAGCGGAGAAAATACATTTACATTACTGCACTATAAGACACCTGAGTATAAGTGGACCTGCACAGTTCAACCTCATGTTGTACAAGAGTCAGCTATATATACAAAGGAATATTATTCAGCCTTATAAAATAAGGAAATCTTGTCATTTGCAACAATATGGATGTACTTTGAGGACATTATGCTAAGTGAAATAAGCCAGAGAAAGACACGGGGTCATTCACACCTACTTGATCTCTGGATGTTTAAGTCAAAAGGTGGAAGAAAATTTATCAAGATGGCAAGGGATAACTCAGGAACTTGGAAACCCCAAGTGGGATTTTGGATTGGTACTCAACAATCAGCTTTAAAAAAATATTATTTATGTGAGAGAGAGACAGAAAGAGAGAGAGCATGCATGAGTGAGGGAAGAGCAGAGGGAGAGGGACAAGCAGACAAGTGAATTGTTCAGTTTACTAAATACACATTTACTGCTTCCTGCATTCAGTAGAAGCAATTGGAGCAAGACGTGTTCACTGATGCTCTATCTCATAGTTTGCCATTTACCTAATGTCTTGATATTGGGCTCCATCTATGGAAGGTGATATTGTTTCTGTCTTCCTAATACTCAGGAAGCATGAGACTCCCTTATGTAATTTTATTATGTAAGATGCATATTTAAAATGTAAAGCAATATTCAAGGTTAGGAATTACTATCATTCATAACAGATGCTATGGGAAATATAGATTATATCCTATAAAATATAGAAATCAAAATATCTGACCTTTAGGAAGTCATTAAATTGGACTAGAAACCAGGTGTTCAGACCCCCATCCAGCGTTTTCCTATTAAACTATGTTTCATAATTTAAAAAAATTGATAAAATAATTAAGTGAGACTTGAATATGATATGTAGTGTAGGAAGCATGACTATTTAAAAACATTTCTTGAATCACCTTCTAATTAAGTTATGTATTTGTTTGACATGGACAACTGCCTTAAAAAATGAGACTTTTAAAACTAAAAAGATAAATCAGCTGAGTGACATATACCTGAGAGTTGTGAATCATTATTATGTTCAAGTAATATTTTCAAGTTTTATTAACAGTTTCTAAACAATCATAAGCCATTTTGTATATGATATGAATATATTAAGGATATCTAATGATTTAATGACAATAATTTCATGATTGGAGAGTTTATAATTTATGGTGAGCAGACATAAAAATTGATATAAATCATTTAGGTTTTTTAAAACTAATACATATGGACACAACTGTGAAGCATATGCTTCCTATATTAGCAGAAAATTGAACATGAAAAACTGTACCCAGAAAACTGATTTTTCAATGGCTCAAAAATGAAATACAAAGTATTTTCTTATTACTTACTAACCCAAATGACAATTCAGTTGTTAAGAACAAAATAAATCAAAAGGAAAAGAAGATAGGAACACAGAGTAAACCAGTAAAATCAGCTAAGTAAATCAGCAGCATGTTTTCAGTTAAACAGCTTAAAAAAAATAAAAGTAAAAGTTTAAGCAAAAATAAATTGCAGAAGCAGGTGGCTATTTACTGTTTGTTTTTTATTTAATTGTGCCCATCTCTGTGTTAGGTGTTGTACTAGATGCTGGTGATGTAAAAATGAGTAAGACAAACTTTCTGCATTCTTCCATTAGATAGCAGGGGAAAAGGGAGGAATGAGAATTGGTGCTAGTTTGTATTCTTTCACTAAGAAATTGAAACATTCCACGTGTTATCTTATTGTACTTTCTAGGACTTTCATTACCATGTTACATAGAAGTGGTAAGAGGAAACATCCTTTTATTGTTCCTTCTTTTGGGAAGAAAGCATTCTGTTTTGAACCACTAACTACATATCTTTTAGCCATTCCCTTTTATTCCTATGGGTTTTATAGTGATTGGATGTTAAATTTTATTCAATGCTTTATCTTTAGTAAAATAATCCTGTGATTTTATGTTGATAGGTGTGTTGATATGGTGAGTCACACTGATTGATTTTTGAATGCTAAGCCAACTTGCATTCTTGGGATAAACCCTACTGGATCATGATGTATTACCCTTCTTTTATATTCCTGGATTCAGTTTGCTAACATTAAGGATTTTTCTGCCTATATTCATAAGTGATATTGATTTAATTTTATTTTTGGTAAACTCTTTTTCTGATTTTGTAGGAAAGTAATACTGGCCTTTTAGATTGGCCTGCAAAGTGTCCCTATAGCTTATATTTTGTGAAAGACATTGTGCAAAATCAGTATTCATTTGAAAACTTCCTGAAAAATCCTAGATTTTTCTGTATGGGGAGATTTTGAACTAGGAATGTAATTGTTTCAATAGATTTAAAATAATTCAGGTTATCTATTACTTCTTAAGTAAGCTTTGGTAGTTTGCATTTATCTTGCAAAGAATCAGAGATATTTACATCTAAGTTACCAAATTTAGTTGCATCAGGTTGTTTTCTGAATTTTGCCTTACTGTCTTTTAATGTCTATCTGACCTGCAGTAGTGTGTTCTCTCTATTCCTAAGATAAGTAGTATGTGTCTTCTTCCTTTTATTCATGATTATTCTTACTGGAGGTTTATACTTTTATTTTTTCCAAAGAACTAGGTTTGATTTTGTTGACATCACAACCCATGAGATTGCCACCTGAGCCAAAACCAAGAGTTAGATGCTTAACTTACTGATCCACCCAGACACCCCTAGGCTATTTATGTTTAATGCAATTGTTGACATTGGTGGATTTTTAAGTCTACTATCTCGCTGGTTTCTACCTACTGCATGTGTTCTTTGTTCCTACTTTCCACTTCTCTGCCCTTTTGGGGATTGAGCATTTTTTATTATTCATTTTTTCCTCTCTCATCATTTGCTTGTTAGTTTTACTTATTTTTTAAAAATATTCTTAGTTGTTGCTCTGGTATTTACAATATGCATCTTTGACTTATCACAGTCTGTCTTCACATAATATACCATTTCACAGGTGTTATAAGAATGTATAGCACTGTATTTCAATTTCTACAAACCCATTCTTTGTGCTACTTTTGTCATATGTTTTATTTCTACATATGTTCCAAAATCTTATTGTTATTTCTACTACAAGAAGTAAATTACCTTTACATATTTATCCTGAAATTTTCTGGGTTTTTTTGTGTGTGTGATTCTTAGTTTTTGTATTGATCCAAATTTTCATCAAGTATCATACTGCTTCTGTCTGAAGAATTTCCTTTAATAGTCCTCATAGTTCAGGTCCACTGGAAATGAATCTCTTAGCTTTTGTTTGTCTGAAAAAATTTTATTTCACTTTCATTCTGGAAAACATTTTCATTGTGTAAAGAATTTTGATTTATACTTATTTTTATCTCAGTACTTTACAGATGTCACTGCACTCTGCTAGCATGCAGAGTTTCTGACAAGAAGTCTTTGTTCTCTTCAAATATGTATTCTGCCCCATTCCTTAAGAGGTTATGGGAATTTAAGCTTCTTTCTTCTTATCTGCTTTAATGGTGGCTGCCTCTTCCTTCCATGGTCTGCCAAATGTGACACAGTTTATGGTTTATAACTCCTCCAGAATAAGCTTGTCATTCCTTAGAATTCAATTTCGTTGGTTATCTTGTGAAAATTGCTATGTGACGTGCTCAATAGTAAGTTCTAATTTTATAGATTATCCCACTTTCTCTCATTGTTAGGGTAAGAGAGATGTCTCTTGCAGGTTTTTACATCTTAACTATAAGCAGAAAAAGAAGTTTATGTTTGATGGGTTTTAAAAAATCTACATAAGAGAGGAGGCCAAGATGGTGGAGGAGTAGGGGACCCTATTTCAACCAGCCACCTGAATTGAGCTGGATATCTGCCAGACCACTCTGAACACCCACAAAATCAGTCTGAGATGTTAAGAAGATACATTAGGATCTATACCAACAGAACATCTCTGGTCGCTGGTTTCGATGAATGAACTGGGGACCCGCTATTTTGAGGGCAGATATCACAGAAAAATGGAAGGGGGAGGGAGCCAACATAAGCATTGGTGCCAGGAAGGTGAAATAACACAGGAGTGCAAAAGTGACCCCTGCTGGGGACCAGGCAAAGACTTGCAGACTGGTAGCAGTAGCGTTGGTGGAAGAACTTTAGGGCAGCCTCCCAGACTAAAAGCTGGAACTGTGGGGACATGCATGTGAACTGGGAGCAGCTGGCAGTTTTAGTAGCACAAAGGACAGAGATGTGCCTGGACCTGGAAGTGAGGGCTGGGAGTGCTGCTCTGGGGCTCACAACCTATGACGCTGGGGTTTTTAGCAGCATAGACAAAAATGGAGTCAGTGTGCCCTTGAGGACTTTCTGGAGAAGAGATTGAGATCTCTCTGTTCTGAGACAGAAGTTTGGATACGGTCACTTCTGTTTTTACTCTTGGAAGAGATGCAGAAAGCTGCCAGGGAAAGCAGCCAGAGAACAAAAGCCCCCCAAAACCGGTTCTCACCAAGCCCATCCCCCTACAGGGGACAGGGCAGTTCTGCCCAAACAGAGTTGCCTGAGTAATAGCATAGCAGGTCCCTCCCCCCAGAAGACAGGCTGAAAGAACAAGAGGCCAACAGCCCTAAGGTCCCTAGAAAACAGGTGCATCTTGCTTGAGCTGTAGTCAATAGTTTGGACTCCATACATTCCCTCAACCACCTCTCACCAGAATGACTAGGAGGAGGAATCCCCAACACAGGAAAAATTCGGAGACTCTGATCTCTGCCACAGAAATAATGGATATGGACATAAGCAAAATGTTGGAAATAGACTTCAGGGTAACAGTTAGGCAGACAATAGCTAGGATGGAGAAAACCATTAATGGCAATACAGATTCTCTAAGGGAAGAAGAGAGAGCTGATCTGGCAGAACTTAAAAATGCTATCAATGAGATCCAATCTAATCTAGATACTCTAACAGCTAGGGTAAATGAGGCAGGGGAATGAATTAGTGATCTAGAAGACAAACTGATAGAAAAGAAGGAGTAGGAGGATGCCTGGAACAACAGCTTAGAATCCATAAAAACAGAATTAGAGAAATAAATTACACCATGAACCATGCCAATGTCAGAATTATTGAGATCCCTAAGGAGGTGGAGACAGAGAGAGAGAAAGAGAGAGAGAGGAGGGAGAGAAAGAGGACTAGAAGATATATTTGAGCAAATCCTAGCTGAGAACTTCCCTAATCTGGGGGATCAAACAAGCATTTGTGTCCTAGAGGCAGAACCCCTCCCAATATCAAAGAGAATAAACCAGTCACCAGGCATGTAATAGTAAAATTTGTGAATCCTAAAACCAAGGAAAATATCTTAAGGGCAGTTAAGGGGAAGAGATTCCTTATGTCCAGAGGGAGGAACATCAGGATAATGTCAGACCTGTCCACAGAAACCTGGCAAGCCAGAAAAGGCTGGCAAGACATATTCGGGGTATTAAATGAGAAGAACATGCAGCCAAGAATACTTTATCCAGCAAAGCTGTCATTTAGAATGAATGGAGAAATAGAGAGCTTCCAAGACAGAAAAACTGAAAGAATATGTGACCTCTAAGCTGGCCCTGCAAGAAATATTAAGGGGGTGGGGGTTCTATAAAAGAATAAAGACCCCAAGAATGATATAGAACAGAAATTTACAGAGACAATCTATAGAAACAAGGACCTGATGACAATAAAAACATATCTTTCAATAATCACTCTCAAGGTGAACAGCCTAAATGCTTCCATAAAATGGTACAGGGCTGCAGATTGGATAAAAATATAGGACCAGGGTGCTTGGGTGCCTTAGTCATTAAACTTCTGCTTTCGGCTCAGGTCATGATCCCAGCATCCTGGGATCAAGTCCCATGTTGGGCTCCCTGCTCAGCAGGGATCTGGCTTCTCCCTCTCCAGGTCCCCTGTGCTTGTGTTCCCTCTCGCTATCTCTCTCTGTCAGAAATAAATAAAACCTTAAAAAAATAAAAATAAAATATAGGATCCATCCATATGCTGTTTACAAGAGACTTATTTTGAACATAAAGATACATCCAGACTGAAAGTGAAGGGACGGAGAACCATCTTTCATGCCAACGGACCTCAAAAGAAAGCTGGGGTAGCAATTCTCATATCAGATAAATTAGATTTTAAGCTGAAGACTATAGTTAGAGATATAGAAGGACACTATATCAATCATTCTTAAAGGGTCTATCCAACAAGAAGTCTGACAATTGTAAATATCTATGACCCCAACATGGGAGCAGCCAACTACATAAGACAACTGTTAATCAAAATAAAGAGACATATTGATAATAATATATTAATTGTATAGGGGAGCTTAACACTCCACTCTCAGCAATAGAAAGATCATCTAAGCAGAAAATAAAATAAACAAGAGCTTTGAATGACACACTGGACCAAATGGACCTCACAGATACGTGCAGAACATTTCATCCTAAAACAACAGAATACTCATTCTTCTCAAATACATATGGCACTATTTCCAAAATAGACCATACACTGGGTCACAAATCAGGTCTTAACCGATACCAAAAGATTGAGATTATTCTCTGCATATTCTCAGACCACAGTGCTTTGAAACTGAAATTCAATCATAAGAAAAGTTTTGGAAGAAATTCAAACATTTGGAAGCTAAAGACCATCCTGCTCAAGAACATTTGGGTCAGCCAGGAAATCAAAGAAGAACTTAAACAACTCATGGAAACCAATGAGAATGAGGATGCATTGGTCCTGAAGGGGAAATACACAGCCATCAAAGCCTCACTCCAAAAAATAGAAAAATCTCAAATACATAAATTATCTTTACACCTTAAAGAACTGGAGACTCAAAAACAAATTAAGCCAAACCCATGCATGAGAAGGGAAATAATTACGATTAGAGCAGACAATGAATTAGACACCGGAGATACAGTAGAACACAAAAAGGAAACTAGAAGCTGGTTTTTTGAACGAATTAATAAGATTGATAAACCACTGGCCAGACTAATCCAAAAGAAAAGAGAAAGGGCCCAAATTAATGAAATTATGAATGAAAGGGGGGAGATCAAGACTAATACCAAGGAATAGAAACAATTATCAAAAATTATTATCAACAGCTATATGCCAATAAGTTAAGCAACCTAGGAGAAATGGATGCATGCCTGGAAACCTATAAACTTCCAAGGCTGAAACAGGAAGAAGCTGACAACCTGAATAGACCAATAATAACTAGTAAGAAGATTGAGGCAGTGATCAAAAACCTCCCCCAAAACAAGAGTCCAGGACCTGATGGATTCTCTGAGGAATTCTACTGAACCATCAAAGGAAAAATAATACCTATTCTCCGGAAGCTGCTTCAAAAAACAGAAACAGAAGGAAAACTTTCAGACTTTTTCTATGAGACCAGCATTACCTTGATCCCCAAATCAAGCAAAGACCCCATCTAAAAGGAAAATTTCAGACCAATATCCCTGATGAATATGGATGCCAAAATTCTCAAAAAGATCCTAGCTAATAGGATCCAACAGTCATTAAAAAGATTACTCACCACGACCAGGTGGTATTTATCCCTGGGATGCAAGGGTGGTTCAGCATTTGCAAATCAATCAATGTGATAGGACAAATTAATAAGAGAAGAGAGAAGAACCACATTGTCCTCTTGATTGATGCAGAAAAAGCATTTGACAAAATAGAGCATCCTTTCCTGATTAAAATTCTTCAGAATTTAGGGAGAGAGGGAACATTCCTCCATTTCATAAAATTCATCTATGAAAAACCCACAGTGAATATAATTCTCAATGGGGAAAAGCTGAGAGCCTTTCTTAAGATCAGGAAAACAACAAGGAAGCCCACGCTTACCACTATTGTTCAGCATAGTACTAGAAGTCATAGAAACAGCAATCAAACAACAAAAAGGAAAAAAAAAGGTATTCAAATTGGCAAAGAATTAGTCAAACACTCTCTCTTCTCAGATGACCTGATACTTTATGTGGAAAACCCAAAAGACTCCATCTCCAAATTATGAAAACTCATATGGTAATTTAGTAATGTGGCAAGATACAAAATCAATGCACAGAAATCAGTTGCTTTCTTATACACTAACAATGAAACTATAGAAATGAAAATTAGAGAATTGATTCCATTTCCAATAGCACCAAAAAACAGAAGATACCTTGAAATAAACCTAACCAAAGAGGTAAAGGATCTATAGTCTAGGAACTACAGAACACTCATGAAAGAAATTGAAGAAGACACAAAAAAATGGAAAAAACATTCCATGCTCAAGGATAGGAAGAGTAAACATTGTTAAAATGTCTATGCTGCCCAGAGAAATCTACACTTTTGATGCCATCCTGATCAAAATACCAATGGCATTTTTCAAAGTGCTGGAACAAAAAATCCTAAAATTTGTATGGAACCAGAAAAGAAACTGAATCACTAAGGGAATGTTGAAAAAGAAAAACAAAGCTGAAGGCATCACATTGCCTGATTTCAAGCTATATTATAAAGCTGTTATCACCAAGACAGCATGGTACTGGCACAAAAACAGACACATAGACCAGTGGATCAGAGTAGAGAGCCCAGATATGGACTCTCAACTCTGTGGTTAAATAATCTTCGACAAAGCAGGAAAAAATATCCAATGAAAAAAAGACAGTCTCTTCAATAAGTGGTGCTGGGAAAATTGGACAGCTATATACAGAAGAATGAAACTCGATCATTCTCTTACACCATACACAAAGGTAAACTCAAAATGGATGAAAGACCTCAATGTGAGAAAGGAATCCATCAAAATCCTAGAGGAGAACATAGGTAGTAACATTTTTGACATTGGCCACAGCAACTTCTTTCAAGACGCATCTCCAAAGGCAAAAGAAACAAAAGCAAAAATGAACTCTGGGACTTCATCAAGATAAAAAGCTCCAGAACAGCAAAGGAAACAGTCGACAAAACAAAGAGGCAACCCACGGAATGGGAGAAGATATTTGCAAATGACACTACAAAGGGCTGATATACAAGATCTATAAAGAACTTCTTAAACTCAACACCCAAAAAACAAATAATCAAATCAAAAAATGGGCAGAAGACATGAACAGACACTTCTTCAATGAAGACATACAAATGGCTAACAGACACATGAAAAAATGTTCATCATCATTAGCCATCAGGGAAATTCAAATCAAAACCACATTGGAGATACCATTTTACACCAGTTAGAATGGCAAAAATTAACAAGGCAAGAAACTACAAATGTCGGAGAGGGTGTAGAGAAAAGGGAACTCTCTTACACTGTTGGTGGGAATGCAAGTTGGTGCAGTCAGTTTGGAAAACAGTGTGGAGACTCCTCAAAGCTTAAAAATAGAGCTACCCTATGACCTGGCACTTGCATTACTGGGTATTTACCCCAAAGATACAGATGTAATTACCCCAAAAATACAGATGTAATGAAAAGAAGGGCCATGTGGATCCCAATGTTCATAGCAGCAATGTCCACAATAGCCAAACTGTGGAAAGAGCTGAGATGCCTTTCAACAGATGAATGGATAAAGAAGATTTGGTCCATATATACAATGGAGTATTACTCAGCCATCAGAAAGGACGAATACCCAACTTTTGCATTAACATGGATGGGACTGGAGGAGATTATGCTGAGTGAAATAAATCAAGCAGAGAAAGTCAATTATCATATGGTTTCACTTACTTGTGGAACATAAAAAATAGCACAAGAGACACTAGGGGAAGGAAGGGAAAAACGAAGGGTGGGCGGGGGGGAGGGGATCAGAGGGAGAGATGAACCATGACAGACTATGGACTCCAAGAAACAACCTGAGGGTTTTAGAGGGGCGGGGGGTGGGGTATGTGTTGGCCTGACGATAGGTTAAGGAGGGCACCTATTGCTTGGAGCACTGGGTATAATACATAAACAATGAATCTTGGAGCACTACATCAAAAACTAGTGACTTTATGGTGACTTCATAACTTTATGGTGACTTATTTAACATAATCAAATTTTTTAAAAATCTATATAAATATAAGGCAAGGATATCTGCTAAGAGTGAACAGTATGATGGGACTGTATGGAAAATTTTAAGGAGATTTTAAAAAGTTGGATATAGCTATTGCAGATAAAGGAAGAAAAACCAAATTAGAGGAATATGAAAATTTGGCCAATTAGGGTCAAGGTAGATATTATACTCAGTATTATAATTTACCATGGGCACTAATCTGTATCATTGTGAAATTTTTTCCAGCACCACTCTGTCGTAGAGCCCAAGTGGGGAGAATGAGATCAATTTGAACAGTGAATTTACCCAGTTATGAAGTTGTTTTACTCTAGCTTATAGGATAATAAAGTAAAAAAAATTGGAGGATACTAGTAGAAATAATTTAACAATGTATAAACTTGTTAAAGAAAGAATTGAAGACAGGAAATAGCTGATGATTTGAAAGAAAATATAGCACTCAAATCAATGGCAGACATAAAATGTGTTTTAAGATTATTATAGTTTAGGAGGCAGGAGAACTGGGAGGCTAATGTTCAATGAGTTATCCATATAGCTGATGTCTACCAGCTTGATGGCAAAACATGAAACACAGAGGAAGAATATGATGCAAGGGAGAAATTCCTTAATGAATGAGAGCAAGCAATAGAAAAGTAGTCTGGAAGCACTTTGGTGAGCATGAAAGACACACACACGTCCTAATAATAAGTTATGTGAGCAATGGCGGAATTAGTCACACACATTTTGCCCTCAGGGTAGAGAGGTGGAGGAAACATTCAGAAAAGAGATTGAGGATTCCAGAGGGACTGGTAGAAAGTTTTGGAAAGGAAGACAGTAATTGATATTTGAGTCAGAGAAGGATAAACACAAGAAATAGGATAAGAATGACTGAAAGAGGTTACATATTTTTCATGATGAAAGAACACAATGACATAAGGCCTGAGAGGTTTAGCAGGTTCTAAGTAGTTTCCCCATGTTTGTTACTGCATCACTTGTCCATGAGAGGCATATCCAACTTATTTGTAGGTCCCAATTGTTCTGAATGGTGTTTGCTACATATGGAGTCATTATCCACATAAAGTAGCAACACCAAGTAATTGATCATATGTATAACCACATATTAAAAGCAGTACCAGCTTGTGTTTAGGGGAAAATTTCCTTCTTAAAGGATGTAATTGTAGTTTTTCATACAATCTTCAGGATACAGAGAAAAGTAAAGTTTTCCTGATCAAGGAACCATTCTCTATCCTTTAAGATGATTTTGCATATTTTAAAAATGCATTAATTTCAGAATTTTTTGACAACTAATGTTAACTATTAGAAGGGTATATTAAAATTTTTCTATTAAATATTTTCTTTCTATTTAAAATTTTAAGATCATATACAAGTCTTTATCTTACCCCAACCATCACTCCAGTTAATTTTCAAAGATAACATTTTTATAGCATTTGAAAAACTTCTACAATTTATGTAATTTATCATATTTCCAATATTTATTTCAATCAGGTCTTAACTCTCTTACATATGCCAAATTCTAGTGTGTGTATATATACATATACATATACACATACATATATATATTATCACATAGAATCACACACACACACACACACATATATGTGTGTGTGTGTGTGTGATTCTATGTGATTATATATATATATATATATATATGATTAATTGGATTTGAGACACTGGATAACATGTATGAACCCCTCAGCCTACCTGCTTACATCACTTCCACCACCACCAATGATTATATGGTCTTAATGATATTAAATGTAAATCAAGAACATTGAAGGTTTCATATATCTATAAATACCCAACATTAAGGCCATAAATTAGTGGTATATTTTGCAGAGAGGTGTGCTAATCTTATAGGTAATAAGGATGTAGCACAGCAATTAATGAGTTGCTCAGAAATAATACCACTGCCATCAAGAATCCTGGAAACTAAAGGTCAATTATCCCAGACACATTTTATGGATCCAGTGAAACTCAATTAAAATTCAAAAGATTTTCTATGGAAATAAAAGAAGATAATTCCAAAGTGTTTAGGAAATCAAGACTAGCCAAGGCAACTTTGAGGAAAAATGAGAAAGGACTTACCGTAACAGTGAGATTTGTTAAAAAGCTACCACATAAAAATAGTTGGTAGAGACAAGCAGACTAGTGGGTTAGGATAAAAAATTAGAAATAAACCATATACAAATAGACATCTAGTACATGATAAAAGTGAAATTGCACAGCAGTGGACATAAAAAGACAATTTTGATAAATGGTTCTACATCAATTGGATACCCTTAATGAAAAAACAAAGAGGAAATAACTCCTACTTTATAACACACAGAAAGATCAAATTCAGATTGATTGTAGATTAAAATCATAGAGGACAAAAAAAATTCATGGATTGGAAGAAATAATAGCGTTCAAATGTTCTTTCTACCCAAAGCAATCTACAGAGTGAATGCAATCTCTATAAAAATTCCAATGCCATTTTTCACAAAAATAGAAAAAGAAAATTAAAAAATAATATAGAAAAAATCTTCATGTCTTTGAATAGAAAAATTTCTTTTACAAAATACAAAAGTGTTACCCATAAAGAAAGATTCTAATTTGAGCTGCAATATATTTAATAACCTCTGAATATCAAAAGTATCCAGGCTGTTGAAAGTACCCCAAAGAAAAGCAAACAATGACATGATCATTAAAAAAAACCATTGTTATTTACAAGCCTGAAAGCATGGAGAACTGAGAACAGACTTAATGAAGATATTTCAACACATGTAACAAAAGTCTTGTATTCAGAAATAGAAATAACTCCTACAATTCAGTAAGAGAATGAACACCAATAGAAGTACGTGAATAGATTTGAATGTGTGGTTTCCAAAGAGAATATCCAAAAGGGCAATATACATATGAAAAATATTCAAGCCTATTAGTAATCACAGAAATGCAATTAAAACCAAGTTGAGTACTTCAACACACCCACCAGAATGATCAAAATTACAAAGCATTCAAACTAAGTATTGGTAAAAGTATGCATAAAGGGTGGAAGTATAAATTTATAATAAATCCACTTTAGATTACTTGGTTACTGGTCAACTAATGTTCAAAATATGCACAATCTATGGCCCTGGAATTCCATTCCCACATATATATCCAACATAAAAGTGTACATATGAGCCCAAAAGATATGTACAGCATTGTATTTATTTAACAGCATTATATGAAATTGCCCAAATTGGAAGTGATGCTGTTTCTTAACTAGAATAGATATATTATAGCATATTCATATAACATGATACTATAGAGCAATGAAAATGAATAAGCCTTTGCAGCATGCAATAGCATGATTAAGTCTCACAAATGTGCTGTTGGGTGGAAGAACTCACCTACAAAAAAATTAAAAACAAAAAAAGGCAAACAGGAGGGTGCCTGGGTGGCTCAGTGGGTTAAAGCCTCTGCCTTCAGCTCAGGTCATGATTTCAGGGTCCTGGGATCGAGGCCCGCATCGGGCTCTCTGTGCTTCCTCCTCTCTCTCTCTGCCTGCCTCTCTGCCTACTTGTGATCTCTCTCTCTCTCTCTGTGTCAAATAAATACATAAAATCTTTATAAAAAAAAGGCAAACAGGAAAGAAGGGGAGGTAGGGACAGGGAAGGAAGGAGAAAAAACAAACTGAATAAATTCACATATGTAAAACTCAAAATAGGCAAAACTGGTCTATGCTAGTGAATGCTTTTAGGGAGAAAGGAGGTGAAAGAAATAAAAGAGATTTTGGGGGTGCTGGTCATGTTCTATTTTTTTGTCTTGGATGGGGATTACACAAATGTGTTCATTATAAATTAATCCATCCATCTATACACTTAGGATTTGCAAATTTACCCTGATGTTATCTTTCAGGAAAAGTTTAACTTAAAAATGCATTTCTGAATCATAAACTAAATTAAAGTATGTGGGTCAGTGTTTAATTTTTGGAGATCTACCTATTACCTAATCCCTAATTACCTATTTTCTTTAAACATAACTTAGACTCTGGTTTGTTGCTTAGCTTTCATCAAAGTTTTAATTTTGCTCTTTTCTTTACTGATTGAATGTAGACTCAACTGGCTTCAGTCCAACTCATTAAGGCTAAAGATTGTCTGTTCTCAGCATACCTGCTAATTTACAACTCTGCTCAATCTTATGAAGTTTGTGACACCTTAGCTTTTTCCCATCAGCAATATTTTTATTAATGCCTTCATAATTATAAAAGTGCAGTATAATATTTTAATATTTCTACAAACCCAGCTGTAGATAATGCCACTGGCAAATTTGATTGGTCACTGACAGGCTTCACCAACCTAGGAGAATACAAAATATCCATGTCTTAGCTGATACATAAAACTTTGCGTGTAAAAGTTATTATAATGATTTAAGTGTGTAAGTTACTATAGTGTCAGTTGTTGAAAAGTAGAATACATTAAAATTAAGTATGTCTAGTATAGTTCAGGTTATTTTATAATAAGTTGAATTTCAAATATCTACCTGTACTGTTTTCCTTAAGCAATGTCTAGTCTATAGACATACTTTTTGTATATTTTATTCAAATAAGCTTAAAAAATAGTTTTCGGGCCACCTGGCTGGCTCAGTCAGTAGAGCATGCAACTCTTGATCTCAGGGTTAAACTTCAAGTCCCATACTGGAGGTAGAGGTTACTTAAAAAAAAAGAATGCTTACTCTGGCCATAATGAATAAATGTTATTCTTGAGGCATAAAGAAAATAGAGCTTCGTTCCATTAAAATTAGCTCTTTTCCCCTTCCCTTAAATTACTATACCTTAATACCTTATGTTTTCATAAATTTAGAGTATCATGCTTATTTAAACAAAACTAGACATGCTGGTATGTTTCTCAATATTTTATCTTATTTAATTAATTTATTTTTTAAATATTTTACTTCTCTGAGAGAGAGAGAGAGAGAATGAGCAGTGGGGAGGGAGAAAGAGAGAGTGAGACAGAAGCAGACTCCTGCTGAGCAGGGAGCCCAACAAAGGGCTCGATCCCAGGACCTGGAGATCGTGACCTGAGCTGAAGGCAGATGCATAACTGACTAAGCCACCCAAGCATCCCTATTTCTCAATATTTTAATATTCAAACAGGAGGAACAGGCTTATAAACTGTTTTGAACAATGTGCGACCCATGGCATTCCTCTATTGTTAAAATAAAACATGATATAAGTAAGACAAAACAAAATCTTCCTTAATATGGTAACATTGTAAGTTGGTTTTAGGCTCTCTGGGCCTAACAAATGTTAAAGGTCTGTCTCATGGGTTTCTTGGGCTCTTCATTTTGTTAATGCTGTTTTGACTATTAAAACATTTTCTATAGTTATTTATTTTCATCTCTTCCATTATGATTTCTTCTTTTAGTTTTATATTTTAAAAATCTGGTATATTTCCCTTTCCCACCCACATATATCCATTTAGAGTAAATATTTGTTATTTTGTAATTTTAGATTTGATTTTTTTTTCTGTCTACATTTTTGTTGGGGGTCTATATTAGGGCCCAGTGGTTTTTTTCTGTTATTTAACAAATTGTTCCAGCAATATATTTTTTCGTATCTTCCTTCTATCTTTGCTTTTCCACTGATCTGTTTATTTGTGAGCAAGAACTATAATAACTACTTTTGCTTTCAATTATAACTTTTTTTTTTTTGAGAATGAGAGCACATGAATGGGGAGGAGGGGCAGAGGGAGAGGAAGGCAGTGACTCTTAATCAGGCTCCATGCCCAGTGCTGAGTTCATGTGGGCTTGATCTCATAACCCTGAGATTATGACCTGAGCTGAAATCAGATGCTCAACTGACTGAGCCACCCAGGAGTTCGTACTTTGAATTACACCTTAATATTGCCTTTTATTCTTTTACAAGCTTATTCAAGAACTTCTAAACTATTTTCCACTTATTATTTGATGATTTTTTGAATCATCTGAATCTTACAGGATGAGTAGGAGTGACCACTTGAAGATGGCAATGTCCATGTCAGGCACAGGAAGCCTCAGATGAAAAGGCATAACACAATAGACCATGGGACTTAGTATGAATTGCAAATGCTACAGTATGGTTGGACTGAATAATTTAACAAGGTGAGTGGCACAAGGTGGTATTGGACACACAGTCAGGAGCAAGTTATGTAAAAATGTATAAGGATTTTATTCTAAAGACAATAAAGTGTTTTAACCCAGGAGGAAACATGAACAGATGAGTGTTTTTCTTTATTTTTTAATTTCTATTTATTTTTTTAAAGATTTATTTATTTGAGAGAGAGAGAGAGAGAGAGCACACATGTATGAGCAGGGGGAGGAGGGGCAGAGGAAGAGAGAGAAACAGACTCCATGCTGAGCAGGAAGCCCCATATGGGGTTTGACCCCAGAACCCTGGGATCATGACCTGAGCCAAAGGCAGTTGCTTAACTGACTGAGCCACCCAGGCTCCCCCAGAGGAGTGTTTTTAAAAAGATCACCTTGATAATATTAGAAAATGAATCAAGAGGAGTGAGGAGTGAGACTGAAATGCTTTTGTTACCAACAAAAGAAATGTTAAAAACCCAAATTAAGGCTGTGGGCCAGGGGAGAAAAATATAGAAGATTCAAGGAAGTGTAAGAAGATGAATCAGGAGGTGTAAAAAACGTGATTTTAGTAATGACTGTAGTCAGAGGTGAAAAGGGCAGAGAGCAGAAGAGTCAAGGATCACTTCCAAGTTTCTACTTTGAGATAACCGGGAGAAATATACTTATTAGAGGCTGTCTAATAAGTACACACATAAGATACATAATGGTACATATTTGAAGAGAAATTTGAACTGAAGATATGCAGTGGAATATGACCAATAGATAGTGGTAAATGTCTATAAGGTGCTCAGGAGAAACAAGGAGAGCGGGATTTACATTGGGAGGTTATCCCACATAAATTGAGGTCGTGGGATTAGATAAGATTACTCTGAGAACATAGGAAAAAGTGACTATAAGGCTGATGATGAAAACACAAAATCACTCACACTTGAAAAGTAATTGGCAGAAGAATCATCAAAAAAGGCAATGAGGAGAATGAGAATGAGCAGTCTGAGAATTCAGAAGAAAAGAAAAAAAAAAAAAAGCAAAGCAAAGCAAAGAAAAAGTAGTTCCCTGAAACACAGGGATAACATTTCAAGGAGTAAAAGAGTCACATTTTAAATGTTGCCTGGAAAGGATGAGATACAAAATACAAGTACTTGATACCACATCTAGAATTTCACTGACAACTTTTGTGTGAGAGAGAAGTTAAGGAAGGAGACAAAGTCACTGTTTTGGAGAGAATTGGTAGTAATTCCAGTCAACTGTTTATTTATTCACTCAAAGTATATTTTTCCAGTGCTACTATGTGCCAGGCACTGTGCTGGACATGGATCTCTAGCAACGAACATATCAAATTCTCTGGCTTAATAGAGACTACCTTCTCCTCTGGGAAGGGATAAATTATGAAGAAACAATAAAGGGATAAAACTTAAATGAAAACAGAGAATGTCTCCCTGCAGAGTTTAAGGATAGGGCTGAAAGCAGGGAAGGGGGAAGCTTTATGTAGAAGAGCATTGTGGGAACAGGCCATGGTCCATGGCTCCCAGGCAGGTGCATGTGTAGTGGGAATGAGGCATGATGTGGAGCCCAGGGTGAAGAAAGGGAAGAGTGTGTAAGATGAGGGAAGAGAGGTGGGAAAGTTCTCAGTCACGTAGGGCCTTGAGACTTTGGTAGCAAATTCTGAATTTATTCTAAGTATGTTGAAGTGACTTAGAAGGTTTTAAACCATGACTGCCCTGAATTGCCAAATTTTAAAAGAATCATTCTATAGCTCTTTGGAGAACAAATTTTGGAAGCAATGTACGGAGCAACAGTAAAATTCCATGCGAGTAACTGTAGAAGGAAGAGGAGAGATTAGGGTACTGGCAAGATTGCAGTGATGGGGAGAGGGGGCTTAAATCTGAGAGACTGAAGTCTGTTAAATGGTCTAGAGGAAGAGGAACCTGTGGAGAGACAGGTGAAGACACCATCAAGTGTGACTGATGCCGGAGAGGTTGAAGGTGAAAGAAAGCTTAGATTTGGGCTGAAGGAAGGATGACTCTTCCACTGACTTAGAAAAAAAGGAAAAGAGGGGAAGACACTGTAGATAATTTTATAATGGACTCTCAAGAAGTTGAAAATGTCTTTGTCTATCTTCTCCATAAAGAAGGTGGGAAGGTTCATAAAGGAAAAGGAAAAAGGCAGGGATCAATTTTGGAAAATGGAAAAATTGAGATTAGAAACACATTGAATGATTGCCAAGCATTGTTAAAGCCCAGTTGAAAACTGAGGTGATGTATTTGATGACATAAGCACGCGCTTGTCATTTGGCATAATTACTTATTGCCATGTGTTTCTATTCTTGTGCTGTGCCTTAAAATATTTTCCCATCACTGGACATGTTTGTTAGGCATGCCCAAAAAACACTATATTGGCCTTAATATTGTTTTCTGTTATTTTTTTTATTTTCCTAAAAGATGACTTATTTAACATTGTCTTAATGGGACTATGTTAATAATTAAAATTAGATCAACCTTTAACATGCACACAGGAAAAATGCTTCTTAGAGAGAAGTAAAGATAAATGCTCTAAATTTAGATATATCAAATCTCATGACAGAAATAATTCATAAAAAGTTTCCTTGTATACAACCCATTGCTAATAAACTGTGAAGGCCTAAATTTTATCTCTATTACATTAAGTCCTTAAGGACTAAATATAAATGTTCGTTGAGGGTAAGGGAATTAGAATTACACATTGAATGAGTGACTGATTTAGATAGAAACAATCCCAAGATATTTATACTTTAAGAGTCATGGTTTAAATAATAAATATACTGGGCAGTGGTCTCATTTTAGGAAAAAAGTATATATCTCCACATTTATTCTATTACATTAGTATTTTCTCAGAATTAGGTATTGCATTGTAAAATTTAATGGCGTAATGGAGAAAGACCTAACCTCTGATTTTATTATAATAATATTTTATACTTCTGGTATACTTTTATTTCTAAGAGCTTAGAAGGCAAGTATATAAGACAATATCTAACCTAACTATTCCTAAATGTGTACTTTTACTTTTTGAAATATTATCTGAATCAGCTTAGTGTAGAAATTATTGTTGATTTGGGTACCTAGCTAAGTATCCCTCAACCTTAGAAATATTTTTTTTCCAAATTTCTCAACTAAACAAATACAAGTAGCATGAAGATTTCAAGAGCTTTCTTACTCCCAGATAATTTGATGTGCTTCATTGCCATGTACTTAAGCTTATGTGGACAGCAAGTGTAGTGTTCTCCTCCTGCGAAGAATAAAATGATCCATGATAAAGAAATTAGGCAAGAAGTGTGTTTAATTGAACAAAAATATCAATGCAGACAGGCCCTTAGGCTTATACTTATCATATTCCAGAATACACCTTGTAAATTAAAATGTGGATTGTGTAGTTTGTTCCATGTATTCCCCTATTGCCCTCAGTCTTACTCCTTCCTACAAGTCTTGTCAGCATGTGAAAAAGTGTGGTCACCCAAATACCAGTTAGCACCACCCAGGGAGAGAATATGTCTTCTACATAGTTAAGACTGGAATTGAATACTAATGTAAGGAATAAGAAGGGGTGTCTCAGCCAGCCTTGGGAAGCCAGATCACCTCTCTGAGAATTCAGGGAATAACATGAAAGGAAAACCCAGTCTGGGGTAGGAGGGTTAAGTACTTTCACAAAATATGAGTACCACGCAGATTATTTTCAATGGTCTACCTGATAGTATGAGGATGTACATCCCACCTGGGGGCATCTGCAAACACTGTTATCATCCCAAATATATAACACTCCAGAGCGTGTACCAAAGTAAAGAAAAACGTAGAAGACTCTAGGTTCTATGCACACATGGTGATTTGCTGGGGTGACAGGGTGATGGTGGGGGGAATAAGCCTGTGTGGCTACTGAGTTCTTCAGACTGTCTCCTCCAACACTCTCTTTTTGCCACTTCAGAAATTGTACCCAGGTTTTGGCACACCAACCTTAGAAGCCTAACTTATCCTCTCTCCCCTAGAAATTGAACACTTGAAGTTACCTCTCAGTATTCTTCTTAAAACACCACAAATAGGTTTTACAATTTTTAGAAACTGAATGTTATGTGAATCTAAAGAAAATCTGCAGCTTTATTCTAATTAACATTGAGTCCTCTACCCAGAGGAAGGAGATGACCATAGGACACTAGGTCATATTTCCCTACAGTTAACTCCCAAACTTAACCAACACAGCAATTTAAAAACTCAATGGAGCATCACCCTGTGTTATTTTATAGGACTTTGTAAGCATCTGTTATCAAACATTATCATTTAACTATAAAAATTCAAGTGATGTATAGGAAATATTAACCATAACCTTTATTTTTAATTTTATTCCTATCATCTTTCCATTTATTATATTTCCTTATAATGTTGTACTCAACTTCTGTAAGTATAACAATAAATGTTGAGTGTTGATTTTAACATGATTAATGTTAAATGTTTTATAAGATATGTTTTAATATTTTTTTTTTAAAGATTTTTTTTTTTTTTTATTCATTTGACACAGAGAGATTACAAGTAGGCAGAGAGTCAGGCAGAGAGAGAGGAGAGAGGAGGAAGCAGGCTCCCCGCTGAGCAGAGAGCCCGATGTGGGCCTCGATCCCAGGACCCTGGGATCATGACCTGAGCCGAAGGCAGCGGCTTTAACCCACTGAGCCACCCAGGCGCCCTATTGTACTTTTTATAGTCTGTAATTATCTGCCTTCTCTATTTATTCCT
>LNAC01000264.1:1789934-1820792 GCA_002007465.1 Ailurus styani
GTCNCGGCTTTAACCCACTGAGCCACCCAGGCGCCCAAGATATGTTTTAATATTTATCTTTCCTTCTTACTTCTCTTCCTTCCTTCCTCCTTCCTCTTTTTCTTAATATTTTTCCTCCTTGCCTTTCTTTCTTCATTTCTTCTTCCTATCAGAGGTCGCAAAATGATCAAGTTTTCAGAAAATATATTCCTAACAAAGAGAATCTTCCCCAACCTTTCATCAATCACCTAGTCCATGATTAAACAGGATATCACCATTCTATCTACTTGGAAACTTGCTGAAAAGAAGTGCATATATGAGTTCCATAAATGCTCATAACATTAAAAAAAAGAATGTAAGAAATGGCCAAAAAAGACTACTCTCCCTTGTGTAGAATTCAGGGTTGAGTTATGAATTTTAGATGCTCTCAGTGATTATCACTCCCTTGCCTTTTTTCTACTATTGTAATCTAAAGTAAAAATAATGTTAAAGTATAAAATAAGAGGAAGGAAGCCATCTAAGTTGTTTTTTCTCATGACAATTTTGATGTGTGTTGTATTTTGGATATAGATCTTCTTTCAAAAAGTGTCTCGTTTTGTATTGGATATTATTCTTGCACTGCTGGTGTCCTAAGGATGTGTTGAGTCTACCCATTTGGTTATTAGCATGGTTACCATTCTTGCAACATCATTGGTCCCTAGAGGAAAGGTTGGTTCATACTTACGATTCTCTGCCTCCTCCTAGATAAATCACTTCTTCACTGTTCAGAATTCTCTTTTGTGGGCTTATGACACATCTGAAGACCAATCAGCAGAAATTTATTGAGCAACCAATAAAAGAAACTATATAGGAACTACATGCAGGAAAAGAAAAAAAAGGCAAAATATTCCTTTTCCCTCAGATTTCTTTTTTTTAATTAAGTTGCTGAAATGATGAAGGAGCATGGGACCATTAAACATATTGCTAACAGTTCAGGGACAAATGAGCTAGATAAAAAATGAATGATATAAGCCCCAGGATTTAAAAAGACATTAAAACTCATTCTGGATTCTATTTCTCTTGGAGAAAGTCAGACTTGATCCATCCTGAAAGATAACTAAGGTATTTTAGTTACAAGGACAAGGAAAAATGGGCCAATTGTTCATGATATCTAAAAAGTATGGGCAAAGAGAATGCACACATCCTATTTGAAGACTGGTAAAGGATTAGCTGAACTAAAGGCCTTTAAAAAGTAGAGAGTGGGAGATAAGTATATTAAATACATTAATCCACATTAAATTGGGCCTCAAGTACACTGCCAAGGAATTTGGTATAAATGAGGAAATACTAAAGTCTTTTAACCAGAGAATGACATGACTAAAGCAATGTTTCTGGATTGGCTGGGCAGCAAAGTTCAGGGTATATTGGAATCAGATCAAGCCATTGTACCACACTTATTATTACCATTCTCTATATTATGAAGTTTTGGAACAAGTCAAAAACTCCCTTGCTAACGTGAGGGCTCTCCAGCTCATCTAGAATGGTACTATACATCTCAACAGCATGAACTCCTCTTGACAGCAGATGCCAGATCAGAAAGTTTCCTGTAAAGCTATTCTGTATGTTCACAACCCTGAATGGGTCTGCCACACCCAGGACAGTACAGGAGATGCTCAATTAAGGAGAGAGTTTGTAATTCCAAACTGTTTTCCTTTTGAACTGAAACCTTGCATTATATAAAGATGCCCTTGATTTTTTAAGAGGTTTTCATACTGTGATTGATTCCTTTCTGGTTTCAGTAGAAGGTTCGATGTTCTTTTTCCCCAATGTTCTGAAGGGATATCGCTTTCCACATGCATTATCATAGATACCATTCACTCTAATATGTTTCTCAAATTCATTCCACTTGGCTTTTAAATACCAATAAATTATGAGTATCTGTGATAAAGAACAATTAAAGTGATATTGTCTCAATAAGATTATCTATACTTTTGACAAGATTCTAGTCTTCTAAGAATTCATAGACTCATTGAATAATATTATCCAGTGCAGTAGATGCTCTTAACTGTTTTCCAGAATTTGGCTCTTCAACTTCTTAGGGATTCAATTCCACTTATTTTCAAGTCTAATATTGTCATGGAACCAGACTGAATGTTGAATGTTGTCATGGAACCAGACTGAAACCAATAGAATGTGGTCAGAAGTAATGAGTATTATTTTAGCCTAATCCTTAAAATTCTCATGTATACTTGTTATGTTCTTCACATCTATGAGAAGATAGAAATGGATTAATAGCAAGGTTGACTTCATAAATCACATGCAGAGGATAATATAATCTTTACTAACCCAGATTCCTAATGACTTTGAGGAGATACATCATCTTGCTGTTGTGCCCACCTATCCACCACTAGTACATCAATAATAAATCAACTTCTATTGTTATAGAAGTTCTATTCTATTTTATTCTCTTGTATATTGTACTACTATGCATTCTGGGAACTATTTTTTATATAGAAGTTAATCTAGCATACCTATACACAGATAACAATTGGTCTGTTCTATTGTGAATAACATAAAGATAGTTTTAAAAGAATGCAAATTCATAAAAGTTTATTTTTAATTTATTTTTAATTTTTTATTCTTTGCCCCAGGGGTACAGGCCTGTGAATCATCAGGCTTACATCTTTCACAGCATTCACCAAAGCACAAACCCTCCCCAATGTCCATAACCCATCCATCCTATCCCTACCCTCCCACACCCCAGTAACGGAAAGTTTATTTTTAACAATACATTTATGTTTAGCAAAACTTTAAAAATATAGAAATTAAAGGGAGCCATGGCTACATGATTTTTAAACATTTGACATATATACAACATGATTGGGCATATTTAGATGACTAATCTACTGTCAAGGATTCCTTATTAGTTAATATGTTGGGTTAAAAATAACTTAAAAAATATTTATGTGTTATCACCAACCCTCCCCTTTTTTATGTTTCTTATCATTAAATTTTCAAACCTAAGAAAATTCAATGAGTAAAGAATTTCTTGGGCGCCTGGGTGGCTCAGTGGGTTAAGGCCGCTGCCTTCGGCTCAGGTCGTGATCCCAGGGTCCTGGGATTGAGGCCCGCATCAGGCTCTCTGCTCAGCAGGGAGCCTGCTTCCTCCACTCTCCTCTCTCTCTGCCTGCCTCTCTGCCTACTTGTGATCTCTCTCTCTGTCAAATGAATAAATAAAATCTTTAAAAAAAAGAATTTCTTACTATATTTAAAGGCAAATATATCTTAAAGAAACTTTGTTAATCATGGTTTTCACATGTATTTTCATATATGGACTGTACATATACCTCTCCTCCTTAGGAGATTAGCTGTCTTGGTTAGTTGACCAGGATTGCTTCAAAAAATATATGGAACATGTTGTGTATGCCACACAGTTACTTTTAATAAGTACTCTTTCTAAATATGTTAAGAAAGAAGAAGAAGAAAATGTCCAAGATGCTGAAGGGATAGTTAGGAGTATAGTAGATTTCAAAGCTACCTTTACCTCTTTGAATATTAAGAAAAAAATGTAAATGGTGTTACACAATTATGTTCCATTCATAATTTTATTTTTTAAAAAAGATTTTATTTATTTCACAGAGGGAGAGAGATCACAAGTAGGCAGAGAGCCAGGCAGAGAGAGGAGGAAGCAGGCTCCCTGCTGAGCAAGGAGCCCGATGTGGGATGCGGGCCTTGATCCCAGGACCCTGAGATCATGACCTGAGCCGAAGGGAGAGGCTTTAACTCACTGAGCCACCCAGGCGCCCTCCATTCATAAATTTAGTCATTAAATTTCATTAAGCATCTACGTGGTAACTAGCTGATAGCTCTCTACTTTCATCTCAGAGTGATTTAAGTATTTTGAAACATACATATTCTCTCCCTACTTTTCTTTCTTTCTGTGTACAGGTGATGAACATGATGTAAAATGGACCTTGATTTAGAAAGATAGGTTTTCATAGGGTGTTTGACAGCTGCAATCAAATAATATCTTTTCTAAGGCATTTTATTAAAAAAATTCTTTTTTTAGAGCTAGCCTCACAGTAGGCTTGGCTTTTTGTTGTTTCTGGTTGGGTCTTTTTTATTTGTTTTCGTTGATAATTAGGGATCACAGATGATGAATTCAGTGGTCAACAATATTTTACGATCCTTACTTTCAGGCACAAGTCTAATATTTAAAACCATATTTTGAAATAGTAGCCAATTAAAATTTTAACATTAATTACAAATGCAATAATATTCTCAACATATGTTTGATTCTCAGACTTTTATGATACACTTCCCTGCAAGATTGTGTATGTGTGTGTGTCTGTGAGTGTGTGTGTATGTTTGCTTGTATTTATCTACTTGTATGTTTGAATTGGCCTTTATCTCAAGGATTTTATGACTTCCTCACATTTATTTCATCTTAAGTAATAGATTGTTTACATGTATTTCCTAAAGAATTTTCTTTTCTTTTCTATTTTTTTTTGCTAGTATGTCTTCTTTGTACTGCTATTGATTAAATAAGTGATCCAATTAAATGTGACTAATAATTGTGTTCCCATTTCTTATATACTGCTGAAGACACATCTGCAATACACTGTTCAAAATACGCTGCCAAACACTAACAGTGAAATCATCTTAAATATGACATGTGAGATCCTATTCATGTCACTTAAATCATTTTAATGGATTCTTAAATACACATTCTCATCAGTATTGAATCTAAACCACTTGTTGATATTTGATAATAAAGGATTAAGAAAATATGAGGACAACTAAGCAATGAATCATTCAATCATCATCCTGATTCCATCATTCTGTACCTAACAATAGAAATGTAATGGTTCTTCCTCAGCCCAGTATTCCTGATAACAACTGTGAATTCCTTATCTTCTCCTTCTTTTTCCTTCAGTGTTAAACATTATTCACTATTGTCATTAAAAAAAAGAAAATGCAAAAACACTCTAATTCTTTATTGAGTTTTATGCTACGAGAGCAATTTTAGATGAATCAAATTACCTTTGAAGAATGTAAAATGTTTTTGCAATCAAAAGAAGACTTATTTTAACTACTATTATTTTTACTAATCATATGCAACATAGATTAGATACTATAAAAAGTTAATTGGTACTTCCGGGGAAGATGGCAGAGTAGGAAAATCCTATGCTACCTCATTCCACTGATACAACTAGATAACACTCACATCAGTGTAAATACCTGAGAAAATGACTCAGTGAATGACAGAACAGACTCTCCACAGTTAACTGTCGTCGAGAGGCTATTTTGAAGACGGTAGGAAGAGAGGAGACATGGTCAGGAGACAAATGGACCCATGGGACTGTCCGTGGGAGGGAGGAACCTCATTGGAGTGGAGAGGGGAGAAGAGTAGATCCTCAAGCCAGGAACGCCAGACATGGGAGGGTCTACTTGATGAACACAAATCCCTATAACATTTGGTTTTGGAAACCAGAGGGGTCCAATAATTAATGGAGCTTAATACCTTAATACTTTAAAAATCAGCAGGCTCCACTCTTGGAGAGTTGGGGGAGGGGGACAGAGTCCCCACTCTTAAAAGAGGCAACACTGCAAACAGACCCACGGAATACAGCATAAAAGCAGCTATTTGAAAAATACGTGGGGTATACAGGAAGGAAACTTATTTACTAGTCTCAGAACAATGTGCTGGAGGAACAGGGATTGCTGGGAGACCTTTCCAAGAACAAAAAAGCTGGCAGATGCCATTTCTTTCTTGTGCCCCCAGCCTAGACACACCAAAACCTGCAAGGACCAGCATGGTGCCAATACTCATTACTTTACTTGCTAACAGCATGCCCCACCCCTGTATTCTTCAGCAGATACACTCCTCTAGTCAGACCCCAATCCAGGTCTCTTTCCACAGCAGACCCACACAAACCTTACTAACATTATAAGCTCTGCCTCTGCATTCTTCTGCAGATCTGCCAACTCCATCCAAGCCTGGGCAGGAGTTTTCCCTGGCTGCTTCAGGTCCCTTCCCACAGCAGACCATCATGGAACTTGCTGGCACTGTGTGCCTCACCCCTACATTTTCCTGCAGATTTGCCCCCTACAATACCCCTTTGGCTATAACCCATCTAAAACCATCACAAACCTGTCAATGTACAAGCAACCCTGACAAGGGCCAGCACTACCCCAAAGTGAGTCCTGTAATATGCCTGATGGAGAATTTAAAGTAATGGTCATAAAGATACTCACTGGACTTGAGAAAAGAGTGGAGGACCTCAGTGAGACCCTTAATACAGAGATAAAAAATATAAAAAAGAATCAATTAGAGATGAAGAACCCAATAACCAAAAATAAAAATACACTAGAAGGAATAAATAGTAAATTAGAGAAAGCAGAAGAGTGGATCAGCAACCTGGAGGACATAGTAATGGAAAGAAATCAAGCTGAACAAGAGAAAGAGAAAAAAAATAAATAAAAAGTGAGACTAGATTAAGGGAACTCAGAAACACCATCAAGTGTAACAACATTCATAGGGATCCCAGAAGGAGCACAGAGAAAAGGGGGAAATTTTATTTGAAGAAAGAACTGAAAACTTCCCAAATCTGGGGAATGAGACAGAAATCCAGATCCAGGAAGCACAGAGAGCCCCCAACAAAATCAACTAAGGAAGTCCACACCAAGACAGATAGTAATGAAAAAGGCAAAAAGTACTGATAAAGAGAGAATTTTAAAAGCAGCAAGAAAAAACTGAACAGTTAATACAAGGGAAACCCCATAAAGCTACCAGCTGATTTTTCAGCAGAAACTATAAGTGAGAAGACAGTGGCATAATATATGATAAACAAAATGCTGAAAGAAAAGGAAAAGGAAAAAATAACGTACGTACAACTAAGGATATTCTTTTTTTTTTAAAAGATTTTATTTATTATTTATTTGGCAGAGAGAGACACAGTGAGAGACACAGTGAGAGAGGAAACACAAACAGGGGGAGTGGGAGAGGGAGAAGCAGGATCCCCACTGAGCAGGGAGCCCAATGTGGGGCTCAATCCCAGGATCCTGGGATCTGACCGGAGCCAAAGGCAGATGCTTAATGACTGAGCCACCCGGGCGCCCCACAACTAAGAATATTCTATCCAATGAGTCTACCATTCAAAATGGAAGGAGAGATAGTGTCCCAGACAAACAAAAGTTAAAGGAATTCATGACTGCTAAACGATTCCTGTAAGAAATATTAAAGGGACCTATGAATGGAAAAGAACCACCATAACTAGGAATAAGAAAGGTAGAAAGCATAAATGCAGTGAAAGTAAATATATTCATAAAAATCAGTCAAGAGATTCACAAAGTAAAAGGATGTAAAGTACAACATTATATGTCTAAAATGTGTGTGTTTGGGGGGATAGGGTCAATTTTAATTGTGCATTAAATTAATATACACTGTTATATACAGAATATATTGTATATAAACCTAATGGTAACCACAAATCAAAAACTCATGATAAATATGCAAAGAATAAAGTAAGGAATCCAAATATATCACTAAAGAAGGCAAGCAAACCAAGAGAGAGGAGAGCAAGAGAAGAAAGGAACAAAGAAGAATTATAAAACAACTATAATTCAAGTAACAAAATGGCAATAAGTACATCAATAATTACTTTGAATAAAATTGAACTAAATGCTCCAATCAGAAGATATAGGGTGATGGAATGGATAAAAAAGCTCAAGACCCATCTTTATGTTGCCTGTAAGAGAATCAGTTCAGACTTAAAGACACATGCAGATTGAAAGTAAAGGGATAGAAAAGCATGTGTCATGCAAATATAAGTGAAGAGAAAGCCAGAGTAGCAATATTTATATTAGACATAATAAACTTTATTTTTTTAAAGACTTCTATTTATTTATTTGACAGAGAGAGAGAGAGAGAGAGAGAGAGAGAGAGAGAGAGAGAGAGAGAGGGAGAAGGAATATAAGCAGGGGGAGTGGGAGAGGGAGAAGCAGGCTTCCCAATGAGCAGGGAGCCCGATGTGGACCTTGATCCTAAGACCCTGGGATCATGATATGAGCCCAAGGAAGACACCTGACTGAGCCACCCAGGAGCCCCATTAGACATAATAAACTTTAAAACAAAGACTATAACAAAAGACAAAGAAGGAGACTATATAATCATAAAAGGAATAACCCAACAAGAAATGATAACAGCTGTAAATACTGATACACCCATCATGGGAGCACTAAATACATACAGCAGCAGCTATTAACAAATATACCAGAATTGATAGTAATACAATCATAGTAGGGGACTTTAACACCCACCTCACTTACATCAATGGATAGATCATCCAAACAGAAAATACAAGGAAAGCATGCATTTGAATGACACATTGAACCAGATGGATCTAACAAATATATTCAGAAATTCCATCCAAAAACAGTAGCATATTCCTTTCAAATGCACATGGAATATTCTCCACAATAGATCACATGTTAGGCCATGAAACAAGTATCCACAAATTCAAAAAGACTAAAGTCCTATCATGCATCTTTTCCAATCACAACAGCATGAAACTAGAAATCAACTACAAGAAAAAAATCTGGAAAGCACATAATACATGTAGGTTAAATAACATATTACTAAATAATGAATGGATCAACCAAGAAAACAAAGAGGAAATAAAAAAATGCATGGAGACAAATGAAAATGAAAACAAAATCGTCCAAAATCCTTGGGATGTAACAAATGCTACTCTAAGAGAGAAGTTTATAGCAATTCAGGACTACTGGAAGAAGCAAGAAAAATCTCAGGTGAATAATCTAACCTTACACCTAACAGTACTATTCAAAGAAGAATAAACAAATCCCCAAACAAATAGAATGAAGAAAATAATAAAGATGAAATCAGAGGTAAATGAAGTAGAAACTAATTAGAAACTAAACTAAAAATCAATAGAACAGATAAATGAAACCAGGAGTCATTCTTTGAAAAGATCAACAAAACTGATAAATCTCCAGCCAGACTCATATAAAGGGAGAGAGAGAAAGTGAGAGAGAGAGATCTCAAACAAAATCAGAAACAAAGAAGAGAAATAACACTACCTATCCAGAAATACAAAGGATTATAGAGAATATTATGAAAAATTAAATGCCAACAAATTTTTGACAACCTAGAAAAAAAGGATAAATCCCTGGAAACATATAACCTCCCAAAACTGAAGCAGGAAGAAATAGAAAGTTTGAACAGACTGATTACCAGCAATGACCAGTAGTCAAAACCCAAAACCCAAATGAAAGCCAAAACCAAAAAACCTCCCAACAAAAACAACAGAAGTCCAGGACCAGATGGTTTCACAGATGAATTCAACTAAACATTTAAAAGTAGTTAATACCTACTCTTCTCAAACTATTTCAAAAAATAGAAAAGGAAGGAAAGCTTCCAAATTGATTCTATGAGTCCTGCATTACCTAGACACCAAAACCAGATAAACACACAACGAAAAAGAAGATGGCAGGCAATATCTCTGATGAACGTAGATGCAAACATCCTTAACAAAATATTAGCAAACCAAATCTAACAACACATAAAAAAATTATTTTCCATGATCAAGTGGGATTTATTCCTGGGATGAAAGAGTGGTTCAATATTCACAAATCATCAATGTGATACATCATATTAACAAGAAAAAGGATAAAAAACATGATATATTCAATAGATGCTGAAAAAGCATTTAACAAAGTACAAATCCATTCATGATTAAAAAAAAAACCCAACAAAGTAAGTATAGAGGGAAGATGCCTCAGGATGATATAGTCCAAAATGTCCACACTATCCAAAGCAATCTATCAAAAGATTTAATGCAATCCCTATCAAAATATCAGCAGCATTTTTCACAGAACTAGAACAAACAATCTTGAACCACAATCTGGTGGTATAGAACCACAAAATACCCTGAATAGCCACAGCACTCTTGAAAAGGAAGAATAAAATTGGAGGTATCACAATCCCAGATTTCAAGATATACTAGAAAGCTGTGGTAATCAAAACAGTATGGTACTGGCATAAAAATGGACACCAAGACTGGAGCAGAATAGAGAGCCCAGGAAAAAACCCTACGTTTATACGATCAATTTATCTACAACAAAGGAGGCAAGAATATGCAATGGGAAAAAGTCTTTTCAACAAATGGTGTTGGAAAAACTGGAAAGTTATTGGCAAAAGAATGAAACTGGACCACTTTTGTACTCCATACACAAAAATAAACTAAAAAATGGATTAAAGACCTAATTATGAGATCTGAGAACATAAAATTCCTGGAAGAACACAGTCAGTAATGACTTTGAATGAGCTGTAGCAACATTTTTATAGATATGTCTTCTCTGGAAAGGGAAACGAAAGCAAAATTAAACTACTATGACTACATCAAAATAAAAAACTTCTGCACAGCAAAGGAAACAATCAACAAAACTAAAAGACAACCTATGGAATAGAAGATATTTGTAAATGACATATCAGATAAAGGGTTAGTATCCAAAATACATAAATAACTTATACAGCTCAACAACAGAAAACCAAATAATTCTATTCAAAAATGGGCAGAAGATATGAACAGATACTTCCCCAAAGAAGACATACAGATGGCCAATAGATACAGGAAAATATGCTCAACATCACTCATCATCAGGGAAATGCAAATCAAAACCACAATCAGATATTGCCTCACACCTGTCAGAATGGCTAAAATCAAAAAAACAAGAAACATCAAGTGTTGACAAGGATGTGGAGAAAAAGAAATACTCATGTGGAAAACAGTATGGAGGTTCCTCAAAAAATTAAAAAATAGGGGCACCTGAAAAAAAAAATAGGGGCACCTGGTGGCTCAGTTGGTTAAGTGTCTGCTTTCAGCTCAGGTTATGATCCTAGAATCCCTGGAACAGGGAGTCTGCTTCTCCCTGTCCTTCTGCCCCTCCCCTTGCTCCTTCTCTCTCTCTTTCTCTTTCTCTCAAATACATAAAAATAAATAAAATCTTTAAAATAAATTTAAAAAATAGAATTACTGTGTGATTCAGTAATTCCACTATTAGATAATTACCCAAAGAAAACAAAAACACTAATTTGAAAAGATAATGCACCCCTATGTTTACTGCAGAATTATTTATAATAGTCAAATTATGGAAGCAACCTAAGTATCTATCAATAGATAAATGGATGAAGAAGAAGTGGTAAATAGACACAATGGAATATCACTCAGCCATAAAAAAGAACAAAAGTTTACCATTTGCAACAACATGGATGGATCTAGAGGGCATAATGCAAAGTGAAATAAGTCAGTCAGAGAAAGAAAAATACCATATTATTTCACTCATATGTGGAATTTAAGAAATAAACAAAGAAAACAAAGGACAAAGAAAAAAAATAGACTCAACTATAGAGAACAAACTGATGGTTATCAGAGCAGAGGTGGGTGGGGCAGATGGGTGAGAAGTGATGGGAATTAAGAGTATATTTATCATGATGACCACTGAGGAATGCATAGAATTATTGAATCAGTATATTGTACACCTTAAACAAATATTACACTGTATGTTAACTATATTAGAATTTTTAAAAAGTAGAAGAGAAAAATAAATTAACAGGCGATAATTAGCTTTTTGTTATTAATTTTATACATTTAAATTAAACACATACTATGTGATGTTTACTAAATGTGGCAGATTTTATATGCTTCTATTGCAGTGCATATTTTAATTTTTTTAAGTCCTTGCAATGACTCCCTGGGATAAGCAGTATGCTTATGACCATGTTAATATGAGAAATCTAAGCACTGTTGATTTAGGTAACATGTCCAACGGTAACGACCATTAAATAACTGAGGGGGATTCACACACAAACAAGCCTGAGCAGACTTTAGGCTTTAACCTGTATATTGTGCTTACTTGTCACACATTCAAATTGTAATTCTTTCTTAATCATCAGTCAATCAATCAAGCAATAAATAAGTAACAAATATCACTATGCCTTTAGCTCTGGTTTCTCTACTGTCTTTTCACTGGCAGCTTTGTTACATATCTATTCCTTGAAAACCAAATCAAGCAAAATGAAAGACGTGTCCTTCAGTTTTCTCACAATCACACTTGATTTTTTTCTTTGGGATTATTTTGTTTATTATTTATTTATTTCATTCTTGTTTTTTATGTTTGTTTTTGAAATTTTTAATTATGGAGGGGTGCCTGGGTGGTGCAGTAGGTTAAGCCTTCAACTCTTAGTTTTTGCTCAGGTGGAGATCTCAGGGTAGTGAGATCAAACCCCCTGTTGGGCTCAGTCCGGAGTCTGCTTAAGATTCTTTCTCCTTCTCCCTCTCCCTCTGCCCCTGTACTGCACTCTCTTTTTCTCTCTCTCTAAAAATACATAAATAAATCTTAAAATTCTTTTTTAATTCTGGTAAAGTGCACATAATGTAAACTTTAGCATGTTAACCATTTTAACATATACAGTTCAGTAGGTAATTACCCTGATATTGCTGTGCAACCAATCCACAGAGCTCTTTTTATCTTGCAAAACTAAGTCTCTCCATTTATCCCTTCCTCCATCCCCCCGAAACTCCCATTCTACTTTCTGTCTCCATGTTCAACCCTGATGGACACTTGGGTTACTTCCTGTTGTTTTTTAAAGAACTTTTACATTCCTTGTGCCTCAGCTGATGCCTAAAAAGTTCATGGAACAGAAAATTTTACCACTAATTATATGTCTCCAGTTTGTGGAGTCCCACAGTACACTGGATAATCTGGGGTGAATGAGAGCTAAGATTCCTATAAATTACAGACATTTAGTAATGGTTTCAAAAGTCAAATGTAGGGGCGCCTGGGTGGCTCAGTGGGTTAAGACCTCTGCCTTCAGCTTGGGTCATGATCTCAGGGTCCTGGGATAGAGCCCCTTGCCCCGCATCTGGCTGCCTGCTTGGCAGGGAGCCTGCTTCCTCCTCTCTCTCTGCCTGCCTCTCTGCCTACTTGTAATCTCTCTCTTTCTGTCAAATAAATAAAATCTTAAAAAAAAAGTCAAATGTGTACTTTAGTTAAGATTAGAAGAAAAGAAAAGAAAACCATGCTACCTTTCAGATATTTCATCAATAGCAGTTTACAGAGTTTTCTATACAGTTAAACAATAACCAAAAAACCCATGTAAACCTGTAAACAGAATCCCTAGTGATATAACTAACCTGGGGAGTAGGAGCTAAAGTTCCAGGTCTGTAAATGCCCAAGCAAAATGGGTTGAAATGAATGTCTAAAACTCTATTTCCTACTTGTAGAAAGGGACGTTGGGTTCAAGGGTCCTTGTGGCTCTCCTACTTCATGGATTGCCACTGGTGAATCCCTTGCTCAAAATGCACATAAGGTGAGGTTCCAGGGGCTTCTCAGGAGTGCTGAAACTCACCTAACATCTCTTCTCTAGAACAAGTTTTGATTTGGCAAAACAAAGTTCTAAATCAAAGAGAATTTATTCAATATAAATTTGCATTGAGAAAATAAATACTTGCTGACAGGCAATACGTTGCAGACAGGCAGGGATTCAAAAATAAAAGGCCCTATTGATACACCTCCATGAGAAAGAGCATATCCTCTGGCTTGAAAGAGAAGCCTGTTTTCCAGGGCTGCCCCACAGCCCACCATCTCTGCTTTGAATCAGCATTCCTTTCCCAGGTGCATCCCTTTCAAAGGTCACACATATATATGTTTTGGATACAAGCACTGGGTCATAATTTTCTCTGTAATTCTAGACTTTATTTTCAAAACTGGAATTTTCAAGGGGGCAACTTGTGTGCAGGGTGCTTTGGAAAGTTCGAAAGGTTAAGTAGAGTATTAAGGAATTTTAAAGCCAAGAGATCTAAGAGTTGTCCCAAGGTATCCATTCATCATGAGCATATCATTTGACCCCAGGACTCCAACTAGTATACTGCATATAAAATGTAACTTCTTTTTCTAGCTCTGTCCTCCTAGGACCTAGCAAAAATCTGTATAGTATTTCCAAGAAACACACTCTGTTCTCTCATGCCATCCAGTTTTAGATTTTCATTTGTGTTACTCCTTGCAATACAGAGATAATAGCTTCAAAATAGGAAACTCACGCAAAATGCTTCTTCTGAAATCCCTGCTTCTTTAGGCCAGTTTATACCAAGGTTCATAAGATCAGCCCAGGCCTACATGGGTTGTGTGCCTGTCAGCAATATTTCCTGTCTATTTGGTTAACCCAGTTAGACCAAATCTGAAAGAAAGTCAAGTTCTCTTGGAAGCAAACAGGTAAGTATAGCTAGCTCCACATTTTGAAGGGCTTTCTGGTAACTTGTAAAATCTCTAGTAAATATTCTGTGAGTGTTGAGTAACTGGATTTATGTTTTCAAAAACGTTCATACCAATAAATGTAGATTTAAAGGCAAATATTTTAGTAGAATGAAAATTTCATTTGTCAAAGTGTAGATTTAATCTCAAATCTCACCTTTCTTTGTGCTGCTGCTTTTCTCCAGATTGACTGTCATTTTTCTACCCTGGATACCTGTGGTTCCTCAAGATCACACTTATCAAAGACAAACGATTTTAAATGCATTTCTAGGCACTCACCTGCTTATAATTATGCCATTTTCCTGGATAATTTTCATATATTTCTTCATTGCAAGTCATTCTTCTCTCAACAACCCCCATGATGATCCAGCATCTGCAATATAAGAGAGTCGAACACTCTAAAACACAGGCTCATGACCAACAGAGCACAATCTATGTCCTTCCTGCCCAAACAAGCATCTCCTCAGAGAGCTTCCTGTAAGTAGAGACTTATTTCATCACCAAATGTATGGACACTACCTGATTATGAAATGTCAGAACGGAGAAGTTCCCCAGTTTACTAAATATTTGTCTCCTGGATGTGAGTAAAGAAACACACCTTAACGGGACTCTATATTCCAGGGTACTAAGGATGAAAGCTTTCTCTGAGGCCAACTGAGCTTCCTGCGGTGCCTTTACAAATGGAGTCCTAATAAAGCAGCCCTGGGATAATTCAGTACTTAATTGAACTAAAGGGAGCTTCAGTCAATTATAGATCTACATCAGGAAAAAAGACCAAGTCTGGCTTTTCCAAAGAAAAAGTGCCAAATAGCTGCATTGTGCTAACAAGCCATATATTTTTAACAGTCATTGTAAAAGAAAACTAGATAATTTCTGAGATGGGCCTGGAGGCTAATGCACTGTATTGATTTTAAGACTTCCCTGTAGGTGAGAGTATGGCTATCACATAATTCCCTGTAGTGATTTGGCCCATGGATCATCAGAAATCACTTTAAATGTACTTTGAGTGACAGCGCCTGGTGTTCATCATCATTATCAACAAACACTTTCTGAGTGTTCTGACTGCTGACTAAGTCTGTTGCAATACCCTTCTGGGATTGCCATTAGCTGTTTCCACCCACAGCCATTTCCAAAACAAAACCTCATTGACTGAATACGCCCCCAGGAAGGAACAAACATTTTAGCTGTTGTTTTCATAGCAGATAGATCCTGCATAGGTCCCTGCTCGCCCTCATTTTGCTATAGGACAATGACAAGCATGCTATTTTTTTTTCCTTCTGAGTAAAATTTTAATTCCATCTATAAAGAAACAAAAAAATGAGACAAAGCTCATTAGCAAATATTATTTAAAATAATTTTTTTTAAAGATTTTTTATTTATTTATTTCACAGCGGGAGAGAGATCACAAGGAGGCAGAGAGGCAGGCAGAGAGAGGGGAAGCAGGCTTCCTGCCGAGCAGAGAGCCCGATGCGGGCCTCGATCCCAGGACCCTGAGACCATGACCTGAGCCGAAAGCAGAGGCTTTAACCCACTGAGCCACCCAGGCGCCCTAAAATAATTTTTTATACAGGATGCTTTCTCCAAATTATAATCACTGTAAACTAAGTATATTCAACTGTAAAATGAGCACAATTAACGACCAATGCAGTTTTAATTGCTTAGGAAAAAACCAAACAAACAGACAAACAATAAGAAACCAAGAAAGGGATTAGATGATGTATGCAATCCAAGGAATTTTATTAATGTCAAAAAGGTGCTTCTAGATTTTATTAACAACCTGATTCCTATCTGTTTTAGGTATGACTAATACAACCTCTTTCTGTGTGCTTGGGGAAAACATGACAGAGAGAGAGAAAAAACTTTGATGGTTTCAAAACTCTTTATAGAATAAACTTGAAAGTTCATGCAAATCACCAAAGTCACTCAAACTTGTACAAGATCCGACATTTCTTGGTAATGAACTGAACACTCTTTGCAGCAATTAACATGTAAGGCATCAGTTAAGCCCTAAAGTTGTTACTTTAACCTGGGAAGACTTTAAACTCCCCCACCATTCACTGCTAAAAGGCCAACAAATAAATTACTACCTTAATATATTCACTGAAATGACCTGCAAGAGTTAATGGTGTTACCCAAGGGCCTATTTTACCTTCAGAACACCTTTGTACGTAAACGGAATCTGATTCAATGTGAAAAGAGTCAGTCTCACTGTATTCCTTTAATCAAAGCGGGGTCACATATTTTTATTTCTATATTGTAGACAAGGAATTGTGACACAAGAAGGAATTTTATCCTTAGGTACATAACAACCTCAATAGAACAGCCAACGCTAATAGGAGGCTTAATTTGATTCTAAAAGTAATATTTAATAACTCTTAGAGTAAATGTACATCGACGTTCCTGAACAAAATTTCCAATTGCTAATGCCCTTTGCATTTCATGGCTTTCACACTAGTGGTTTATTGGTGGAACAACAGGTATCTTCACTCTTTTTGGTTTTCAATTTTCAAAAAATTCTTTAAAGGTGGGTTATTAAATTGAGCTATTTTTCAGTGAATTTAAGTATTGTTGAAAAAAATTCTAAAAAAACTGACCAGAAAAATTAGCCAGATTAAAAATTAAAATAAGAGGGTATCAACTGTAGTGCTAGAATATTTTCTTTGATGTCAAAGTCAGGAACACAAAGGCATAAAGTTTGGTACTTGCTGTGCCCAGCAAGATACAATAAGGGTTATGTCTTGTGATGACTTACAAAACCAAGTCCTCAGTCATATTAGTTTGGCATTGTCTCACTAGTACCACGCCATTCTCACTTCAACCTTTAAGTAAGAGCAACAGTAATGCTGGAAAAGTTTCCGAGTATAACTGTGCTCCTTCATTAATGTTTTAGTTCAAAGGAGATTTGCAAAATACAGTGGGCAGGATTTAAAAAAAAAATGCTAGAGCTGCATTTTAAGTGTGGCTTTTTAAAACCACTGCATAAATACAGATAAACTTTATATTCATCCTTTACTGTTTACTAACGACATAGAAAGGAAGTGTTTAAAAGCCCAACAAGCTCTCATATTGCAGTTTCAGATACTACATTTCTCCAAGGGTAAACAGAAATAATTAAGGTAATTATTGTTCAGATCCTCTGGCAGCAAAGCACATGTTTATTTTAAGCAATTGATGTTCAAAAGATCTTTGAAAATGTATGCTTCTACCTGAACCACAGTTTCATAAGAAAAGAGAAAAAAATCTATATCTGCAGCAAGATTTTTACAAGCCAGCAGCAGCCTTTCTTGCCCATGTAAATAGCTTCACTGCTGAAGAGCTGAGTCATTGGTTTTTTTTCCAACAGTCGTTTCTCACTAAGTAAAAGAAAACAATACACACACACACACACACACACACACACACATATATATATATATTTTTTTTTCCAGAAGCCAATGTACTATGGCTATTAATTAGAGTGTCTATGGTTGGCATTTGAGACACTACCAGGGCAAACATTCTACATTGTGGGTAAGGTATCAAATTAACCCCAGTGAGAAGCCTTGGATGGGTCTTAGCATGCCAGCAACACCCCCA
Organism: Ailurus styani; assembly: GCA_002007465.1. NCBI lineage: Eukaryota > Metazoa > Chordata > Mammalia > Carnivora > Ailuridae > Ailurus > Ailurus styani. The sequence continues at coordinate 1,807,803 of LNAC01000264.1, forward strand.
GCCCATTTTGGATTGCAGAATGAGGAATTTGAAGGGCTATTAAACACTCTGTAAAATGCTCACAACAGATCAGCATAAAGCCTTTCAGTGCAGGTGTTCCTGTAATTGGAAAAATGCTCTGTGTTCAATGGCCCCTCAAATTCACCCCCTTCCCTGGCACTCCTCTGGGTTTTACAAAGCAATTTCAGGAAACCTAAGTGCTGACTGGACTGTTCTGAATATTTAGGCTTACAGATTTTGTGTAAAGTCAGGAGATGGGTTTTATTTTCCATCCGCCTTTCCTTAAGGAGCTGGCATCCTGGTCAGGAAGACCAGCATCTGGGGCTCCTTTTACAAGTCTGTTTGAAATCAAAGATCCAGATGCATGAAAAATTCACACATGAACAATGAGGAATATGTTCCATGAAGACTATATTATAAATATTAGAAATTCTTTTATTTAGAAAACTATATTACAACTTTGAACAAACTTCGTTCACAGAGTGATCCATAGATTAATCCAAAGAACATGACTTCATGCTTTATCTGAATACTCATTGCATTGCCTAGAGTGCCTTGGATTGCTGAGCGCAACCCTAATTTCTGGTATTTTTTAGATGATGTGCTTTGTAAGGAACCATCAAAGGAAGACTATCTGTTGGGCATTTAGTAGGCAGAGTGCTTGCCATTCTTCATGCTCTCTCCTTAGCAATGTAATACCTTTGTTTAGTGAGCCGTATACACTGACTGTTCTAAGAAGCATCTACTTGTCACTCTACCTTTAGAGAAATCTGTAATTTGGCTGCATTGTTAAAAGCAGTGTTGCTTGTATTTGAAAGAAAACCTTTTCCATTCTAAGTACCTCTTTTCCTTTTTCAGTTGCTGAAACAAGAGTTTATGAAACTCTTGAAACAAGATGTTATTGCACAGCTGTCTTGCACAGCTGTCTTGCACAGCTCTCTGGACTCACTTATCTGCTTGAAAACTGAATACCTTATACAGAAGGGCTACTCATACAGAGAAATGGCTCTCTCTGAGAAAACAGCTCAGCATTGAAGACCTCATTAGTAAGAAACTTCTCACCAAATTAATTATTTGTGTTAGTGCAGGGCTTAAGAAACATAGGATAGCATGTGAAGTCCAAAGATTTCAAATATCAGAGCATGGAATAGAGAAGATTCGTTCCAAACCTTCTCACATTTTCTTTCCAGATATTACATAACAAAGTCTGAGACCATGCTTGTGACCTGTCATACTAACAACCAAATATAAGCAGTGGAAGAATCAGAAGTTAGTTTAGCTAAAAAGAAAATTAAAATTAAATTTAAAAACTTCATTAGTTATATAACTGAAATGGATCTTTTAAAGATGGAAAATCAGGACATCTCCACTCAATAGAACCAAAGCTAGACAAGGCCTTTCATGAGTACTTTGAATTCTCTTTATAAATTATAAAATGTGATAAATATGATAAAGAATGATGATAGTATATTTGATTTTGATAATAAGGTTCCTCACTGGAAAGCTGTCTAGTCTTTACAGAGTATTATAATATGATCAGGAACCCTCCTTGTATTTCATATTTTATTAGTTAAGTTGGTGAAAACTAAAGTTAAGTGCCTAAAGTATTTTTCAAAACTGACAGCAGCCATTGGAAGTGTTTATCTACTTTGGTCATTCTTACCACTTTAACATTACTTCATGTACTAGTCATTTTTTGTTATTTATATATATATATCATGGTATTTTCCCTTATAAAAATTACCATTTATGGATATGGTATCTTGCAAACAAAGTTGTGAATATATGGGAATGTTTTAATAATACAGGTGGTAGGCATGCAGGCCATCAGGCTAATAACACATTGGTATGCGTATATTGAGAGCATATTTAGGAACATGTTGCACAACACTGAAGGACACCAGAGTCATTTTACTGGCATAGATTCTATTAGTTTCATTGTACTTTATTGTATTTATTTTTGAAGATTTTATTTATTATAGAGAGAGAGAGAGCACATGAGCAGGGGCAGGGGCTCAGAGGAGGGAGAGGATGAGGGACAAGCAGACGCTGCACTGAACATGGAGCCCCGGGGGGCAGGAGGGGGAGAACTCGACCTCCAAACCCTGAGATCATGACTTGAGTCTAAACGAGTTGGTTGCATAACAGACTGAGCCATCCAGGCGTCCTTATTAGTTTCATTTTATATTTGCATGTGTCATCAGTTACCTGCCATTTTCTTATAATTAGCAAATGTAACTTCTAATTTTAATTGATAAATTATATTTTCACTTGGATTTTCAGGTTGAGAGATAACAAAACAGAATATGATAAGTGAGAAAAAAGCAGGTTATAGATGAAGATTTCTCTATGCATAAGAGAATGTGTGGCATCAATGGTAATATAACCGTGAATGTTAAAATGCATCAACCTTTAAAGGATAAGAAAATTTCAAATCATTGCTCAAGTAAAGATCTTACAGTAACAATTCTTATAAATCATAATTATAATGACATTTTAAAAAGGTGAAATTAAAGGATTAAAAGTGTATTTTCATGTTATACTTTCAACAGCAAACATGCTTCATTTGGCACAAAAGATGAATTCCTATATAGCTGTTTCCTTTTTTTTCCTTGTAAATTATTCATAAGTTGAATACCTGAGGGAAAATTGCTAATTAAAGGAATCTGATAATGAATCATTTTGTTAATATAAAACTTAATCTTCTTGTTAAACACGGATTTTTGGTTAATTTTGGTTAATAAAGTTAATTTTAAAGTTGATTTGAATTGAGCAGAGATTTGTTTATGTGTAATGGTGATGGTTTGTGTTAGTCAAAAACCTTAGTAAAATGATATGCAGACCACTCATCACGTGAAGCCTGTGATCATCACAATTGCCCAAGGTTCTGTTCTACCCAGGAGACATATATCATTCATTAGTAGCTTGTACAGGGTCAGTGCTTAACATATCTACATTTTTTTCAGTAAGTTTTACCTAACTTTATTGCTAAGTACTATAAGCAAGATTTAGAGAAATAAATAGAAAGTAATAAGCCTTGCCTTCTTAAACACATAAACTTGGAAATAGGTGAATATTGACCATAAAATAGAGGATTGGAATAGGCCCTTTAAAAGTATTTCTTGTTTTTTTTTATTTCAGAACTGTTTATCCTATCGTACATATATGTACAAATACAGAGGAATATGTAATATGTATAAAAATGTGTTATGAATGCATTATATGCGTGTGTGATGAGAAATATTGATAAAACTGTGTATTATATTGTAACTTGCCTACTTTCCTTAATATTTGTTTTTCCTATTATCACTAGGAGATATTGAAATACTATTGTACCATATATATTATAACCTTTAGAACAATACTCATAAGTCATTAGACACACATAAACACCGCACACATGGTTGAACTAAAATAACAGAATAGATAAAATTTAGCACTAAAAATACTTCATGCATCCAACATAAAGCAAAGAAAGTAAGAACAGAACAAAAAATATAGGTGTGATGAACACAAAACAAATACGAAGATGGTAGCCTTAAACCAATACATAGCAATTACTTCATTAAGTAAAACACGACACACCATGTGAAAAGTAGAAATAGTCATAATAAATAAACAAAAAATAAATAAATGTAATTAATTATATTTTAAAAAATTCAAACTAGAAATACGCTGTTTAAAGAAACACAAGTTAAGGGGCGCCTGTGTGGCTCAGTGGGTTAAAGCCTCTGCCTTCAGCTCAGGTCATGATCTCAGGGTCCTGGGATCGAGCCCCGCATTGGGCTCCATGCTCAGCAGGGAGCCTGCTTCCTCCTCTCTCTCTGCCTGCCTCTCTGCCTACTTGTAATCTCTCTCTCTCTCTGTCAAATAAATAAATAAAATCTTAAAAAAAAAAAAGAAACACAAGTTAAATATAAAGGAACAGACAGGTAGAACATACATGGAAAGAAAAATATAGACCAAGATATCATTAAGCATCAGAAAACTGGTGTGGCTATATACTCTAAAAAAAAAAAGGCTTCAAGACAAAAGGTAAGCTTCAAGTAGCCAAAAATAAGGATAAAAATTTGATAATCATGGAAGTTGAATGAAACAGGAAGCCATAAACAATTTTAAATGCATCTAATAATAATATTTCAAAAACAAAACACAACATGAGGCAAAAACTAACAGAACTAAGGAGAGGAATAGGAAAATAGAGATTTTAACATCTCTCTTTCAGTAATTGATAGAAAAATGGAAAAAACAATACAGAATATTTAAACAATACAACCAGCCAAATTGTGTAACTGACATTTATAGAACATTATACCACTTTGAAATACAAATTTTTCAAATGAACATGGACATTTCAAGGAAGATAATAGGTTGATTAATAATTCAAACATTAATAACCTTTAAAGGAACAAAGTCATTAAAAAGTATATGTTCTGACTCTCTTACAATAGTGCTATTAAAATAGACATCAAAAATAATTTAATAGATCTAAAATCCCCAAGTATGTGGGAATTAAAATAATGAATTTTTGAATTGCCCAAGAAGAAAATGGAGGGAAAACTCAAAAATATTTTACACCTAATTATTTTTGAGAAGTATATTAGTAGAGAAATCTAAAATAAGTTACCTAAGTTTATACCTTAAAAAGCTACAAAAAGAAGAGTAAGTTAAAAACAAAGGAGGTAGAATAAAGGATTCAATAAAAATGAAAATAAAAATAAAATAGAAAGACTATATAGATAAGGGAGAAAATAAAAAGACAAAATCCAATTCTCTGAAAGGATTAATAAAAATGCAATATTAATCAAGCAAATTAATCAAGCAAAATCAATTAATCAAGCAAAAAGAAATGAAACCATATACCAATATGAGGAATTAAAGAAGGTACTCTTCTTTATGTCAATAAATTCAACAAATTAGATACAGTGGAAAAATTCTTTTTAAAAAGCAAGTTACCAAAATTGACAGAGCAAGATATAGGAAGAATGTGTGTATATTGAATTTGTACTTTAAAACTTTCCCACAAATAAAATACAGGTGTGAATGGTTTACTTGGTAAATTCTATCAAATATTTTGTAAAGATAATACCAGTCTTGAAAATTCTTTTAGAAAATAGCAAGTAAAGGAAATATTCATAATTTATCTAATAAAGCCACCATAGGAATGATAGCAAAACCTGACAAAGATACTAGAAGAAAAGAACTGAAAAGAGGTACTTATGAATATAGACTCAAAAGCCTTAAAAAATAGATGAGAAACTACAGTCCGGTAACAGCCAAAAAGCACAATGGCCAAACGAGGTTTATTCTAGGATCTAAAGCAAGATTGTTTAAAATCCAAAAATCAACCGATATACCTACCATATTAAAACAAGAAAGGAAAAAAGATATTATCCTTTCAAAAGGTACAAACAAATCATTTTACAAAATTACTGGATATTTAATTTTTAAATATCATGCAGAAAATTAGGAAAAAAGGGAAATCCCCTGATCTAACAAAGGGAATTAAAAAAAAAAACCCCTATGGTTAACATCCTACTAAATTCTAAAATGTGTATCCCTAAAATTTATGCCATTTATTATAGAGAAATTAAACTCCAAAAGTATGTCTGGTTAAATGTTATGTGCATTTAGGTACTTAGTTATATTCGTCAATTATTTGGTGTAAGTAACACAAACACACACACACACACACACACACACAGAAGCAGTCTTATCAATCATTTTATTCAAATCACCTATATCTTCATAAGTTTGTCAGGGATAGATATATAATTTACTAAGAGATATTATTATATCTCTTAATTTTATTTTAAAATTTTTATTCCTGAATGTAATTCTATCAATTTTTACTTACATATTGTAAGTCTGAGTTATTAAATGCATTGCCACTGATTATAAAAGCAGCCACAAATTCTCCCTTCCCTGCATTTATACCTTTACAATGGATGTTTCAGGTCTTTCTATTGAGAGCTGAGAGAAGCCTTTTGCCCCACCTCTTGAATCTGGTTTAGGCTTGTGACTAGTTTTGACAGATGAGACAAAATTAGCAAAAGGAGAGACAAAGGAGATTAACAAAAGCAGAAACTTGAAAATCACTGGTGCATTGGGCCTCCCCTTTCTTGCACCTGTTTGGATCCCTGTTACCAGGGTTATGTGCAGAAGCTAAGGATAGCCTGTGGTATGATGAAAAGCAGATGACCTGCCACTCTAGTCACTCAAGTTGAGAACAACGGGGATGAGTCCATCTTAAATTGTCAGCCCATGGAGTCATAAAACAATAGACACAAATAGTGCCAATAGTCCTATATATATCTATTTTTGGAAAATATATTTATTGATAAAATATTTATACTGACATTATTGGCTGATTATTATTAGAAATGAATTAAAACAAAATGTTTTTAATTTTTCTCACTTTTACTTTTTAATATGCTAAATATCAACAAATATAACTCTAAACAATAAAACATTTTTGGGTTTTCTTCAATAATTTTTAAGAGTGTAAAATAGTCCAAGGGTGCCTGAGCGGCTCAGTTGGTTAAGCATCTGCCTTCGACTCAGGTCCTGGGATGGAGCCCTGCATCCCTGAGCAGGGAGCCTTCTTCTCCCTCTCCTTTCTGCTTATGTTCTCTCCCCGCTATCTCTGTCTCTCTCAAACAAAATCTTTAAAAAATAAATTTAAAAAAAATTAAGAGTATTAGAGTTCTAACACCAAAAAGTTTGAAAACCTGTCAGATTCTTCTAATCTAAGTTACATACATTTAGACAATTTTCTTTTCATTCTGTCTTCATGTATTTCATCTATTTTCCTAACTGTACTTTATTCTGTAAAATTTTCTCAGGAAAATTTTTCTAGCTCACTAGTTCTCTTTTCAGTTGTTTCTAATTTACTCTTTAATCTTTCCATTGTTTTGTAAATGTTAATAACTTTTTCACATGAAGGCATTTTATATGTCATGTCTGGTATTTCCACTATATAAAGTCCTTGGTGTTGTAAGCCTGATATTATAGGCCTTGTTTACTCATATATAGTTGTTATTTTTTTACCATTAAATTTTATTCATCTAAAACCTAATTCTCATGAACACGGAGGGCCTGGATTAAAGATGATGTTTATTAAAGAGATATGCCTTTATTCCTGACAGGAGGTGTAAGTACTTAGAGTTGATTTTTATAGATGAAATTTCCCTGATTGGGCAGGGAATGCAATTCAAACTACAGATCCTCATAAAGAAAGGCTTTGCAATTCTCAGAGAACAATTAGTATCATCATTTTTTTTCGCTCACATGGAACCTATAAAAATAAACTATTTTCTAGATTGGTTCTATTAATTCCAAGAGAACAGTTCTCAGCTTAAAACTTATTCTGAGGTTATAGCACTTTTTTGTTGCCCCTTATTTATCTGGCATTTTCAGATTTAGAATCTCCTCTGTGCCAGGCCTAAATTCTAGTGTCCTTTTCCCATCAAAGCTCTCTTTTCCTGCCAAAGTCCTTTGCACTCAAGGAAGCCCCAATCTCTATGTTTATTTACCATTCTGGTATCAGCTTACTGTCTTTGGGGAGAAGCAGGGTACAGAGGCCCTTGAGGTTTCCATCACCTTCTTGTAAACGCAGCAATGTATTTAAAAGTTTATAGTTGTAATTTATCCAACATCTGTATGTTTTCTGCTAGAATGGCATTTCAGAACATCTATTCTGCCACTCTGATTGAAATATGAGACTGGACCCCATGACCTTAGGTATATTCTGAAATAATTCTTTAAATATTATATAATGACACACATACAATGACAAAACTAGGTATATACCTGAGCAACGGAGCTTAATTTAGCTGCATTTGAAAAGTATAATTAAAAAGTAAAAGTTAAACAAGATTCCAAAAATATTTCATTCTGTTTAGGCAAATTTGGAAGCTGCTTGGTTTCAGGCAAACAGAGAAGAGTAGAAAATTACTATTTCAGGAATTCGGGCCCCAGGAAATATGGCTCAATGTGTACCTGTTTTACAGGAAAAATAAATTTATACAGCTGTGAACAAAACCACTGTAATTTGCTACACTCCCTCATTTTCTGAAGTATTCTATTTCTCAGTCTTTACTTTGCTGAGTCATATGGCTCATCAGAAGAAAACAAACATTTGGGCTCTCCTCTACTGTATTTTAAACTAAGTGATATGTTGGAAATTATAGAGCTGACTAGCGTGATAGGATTAGAATGCTGACACATGGATAATCCAACTGTTTCTTCTAGCGCATTCGGCTGATGCAGTTTGGTATAAACACTGTTATATCACCTGTCTCCTTTTGCATGCCCACTAAAAAATACAAATAAATCCAGGCTCACTTTGGCTTTAATGGTTATGGTATCTGTGTTTTGTATTCTACTCTTTCATAGCACTGCTCCAGTTCCATTCAAAATATGGCCTTCTGAAAATTTTAACTTTTTTAAATACAACTTTTTTTGGTTCTTTTTTATATTTTTTTCTTTTCTTTTCTTTTTTCTTTTTTATGCAATTCAGAGCTTAGGAGTTTATCTTGTTTGGTTTTTTAAGATTTTATTTATTTATTTGACACACACAGAGAGATTACAAGTAGACAGAGAGGCAGGCAGAGAGAGGAGGAAGCAGGCTCCCCACTGAGCAGGGAGCCCGATGTGGGGCTGGATCCCAGGACCCTGAGATCATGACCTGAGCCAAAGGCAGAGGCTTTAAACCCACTGAGACACTCAGGCGCCCCGAGTTTATCTTGTTTTCATTCAATGAGTATGACCCATCTACTATATTCATCGACTACACAAGTTGTGGTGAAGAAGTAATGGGGTGATTTGAAATCAGAGTGTCCCCTTTAAAATATTACTGACATAAACCCTGGAAGTTTGGGGTCTCCTTTTCTTGTTATGTTTCCAATGACATGTGATGAGCCTAAAAAATAGAGCTTTTTGATAACAACAACAACAAAAATAATAGAACAAATAAAATACATGAAATAGTTCAGCCAACAAATAGAAAACATTCATTCCATTAGTTAAAATTTATTTAACCTTATATAGGTTATACCTACGAATACCTCAAAGATATTTTTCATAATCGCACAAATGTATCACTCCATATAAGAGTTTGAATAGAAGCCTGGTTCTGCTGCATGTTGAATCTTTTTATGTCTGCATATGACAGAGGAGTTTTCTGCATTAGGATAAATCACCGAGGAAGCCTCTTTTCCTGTTCCTTGACAGGAGAACCCCCTCCTCCTCAGACTCCCAAGCTAGTTCTTGGTACAGAGGACTTTTGGGACCCTTGGTTCTTTCTTGTGGACTCAACAATGCATTTAAATGTTTGTGGTTGTAATTTATTCAGCATGTGTGTGTTTTATGGTATCTGGATATTCAGGATATGTGCCCTGTCATTCTAATTGAAATGTAGTCACCATGTTGAAGTATTTTTTTCTTAAAAATAATTTCTGGGCACCTGGGTGGCTCAGCGGGTTGAAGCCTCTGCTTTCGGCTCAGGTCATGATCTCAGGGTCCTGGGATCGAGGCCCGCATCGGGCTCCCTGCTCAGCGGGGAGACTGCTTCCCCCTCTCTCTGCCTGCCTCTCTGCCTACTTGTGATCTCTCTCCCTCTGTGAAACAAATAAAAATAAAATCTTTAAAAAAAAATAATAATTTCTGTGTGGGGTGTCTGGGTGGCTCAGCGGGTTAAGCCTCTGCCTTTGGCTGGGGTCATGATCTCAGGGTCCTGGGATTGAGCCCAGCATCGGGCTCTCTGCTCAGTGGGAAGCTTGCTTCCCCCTCTCCCACTGCCTCCCTCTGCTTCCCTCTGCCTGTCTCTCTGCCTACTCGGGATCTCTCTATGTGTCAAATAAATAAATAAAAAAATCTTAAAAAAATAATTTCTGTGAAATAATAAACATATATATTGGTCTCTATCCCTTGTTCCTGACACAGAGCTTTTAAAACCCTTATAAATAGGGGTGCTAGGAGAATCATTTGTTCTAATATTTGGTCTTTGACTCCAGTTTCTGACACAGAGCCTTTAAATTCCTTGCAGTTTCCTGGGTGATGGGACTATCTTTGGTTTTAATGAGTCAACACTTTGTTAGCTCCTGGATAGTGGTTGGACAGGAGGAAGACCAAGTCATGACTAGAAGCTTGAAACATTCAGTTCCACCTCACATTCTCTAGAGAGAGGGGATGCTAGAAATAGAATTAATAATCCATCATGCCTATGTGATGCAGCCTTCAAAAAAAATTTTTTTTAAGTATAAGGTTTAGAGAACCTTGAGTTGGATTTTGGGTTGGTAAACCCATTTATAAGCCTGAGGATGGCATACCCCAATTCCACTGAGACAGAACTCCCTGGGCCCTGGACTCTTCCAGAACTTTCCCTATGTATATCTTTATCTGGCTATATAATTATTAAAACGTCCTTTGTTATAAATTGGCAGTAGTAAGTACTGTTTACTGCATCTGTGAACTGCTTATTGAACCAAAGAAAATTGTGGGGACCTCTGATTTGCAGCCAAGTTGAACACAAGCTGTAGGTAACCAGGGGACCTATAATTTATGATTGCTGGCTGAACTGGGAAGCAGTCTTACAGGACTGACTCTTAACCCGTGGGTCTGAGCTAACTCTGGTTAGTGACCAAAATGAATTGAATTATAGGACACCTAGCTAGAGTCAAAGAATCAGTCAGTGTTGGGGAAAAAAAAATGCTTCTGGTCACAGAAGTGTCCTGTGTGAGACTACTGGGGTTTTTTTTTTAAACAACTTTTTAAATGTAACTTAAGGCACATACACAACAATGAAGCAATGCACATCATCTGTTCTCAGCCTTTAGTCCTTGCTTATTTTACATGATCTGAAAAGCCCTTACAATGAACATCCCCCCAGAAAATGCTTTGATGATTTTCCAGTGCTGATTAAGTAAGACCCCTATGGAATTGTGATGGATGAAATTACTTCTCCCTAAATTTATATGTTGAAGCCCTAACTCCCACTGTGACTATATTTGGAGATAGCTTCTTGAAAGAGATAATTATGACTAATGTCAGATGAATGGTACTTAATCCTATAGGACTGGTGTCCTTATAAGAAGAGGAAGAGACATCACAGAGAAAAGACCATGTGAAGATGCAAGGAGAAGGCAGCCATGTGCCGGCCAGGAGAAAGCACTTAGGAGTAACTTGACTCTGCTGGTACCTTCATCTTGGACTTCCAGCCTCCAGAACTGTAAGGAAATAATTTTTTTAAGACACCAGTCTATGGTATTTTGTTATGGCAGTCCTAGTGAGCTAATACAGGTATGCTCCCGAACACAGAATTATAAAACACATAGGATATTTTCCAATCATCTATTTTAGTGTTCCTCAACCTGTGTGGCATGAATAGCATAGAAGTTCAGATAATTTACTTCATTATCAAATTTTCAGAGAAAAAAATATTTCATAAAATACTTTAGTTCAGTATACTTTTTGAATTGGGAAAATATTAGTTAAGTTAATGCAAATAATGACAATAGTAATAACTGTAAGTACTTAATAACACTGTTTAATTATATAAGATTTGGCCCTAGTATTATAGAAATGAACATCTGATAATTATTTCTTCTATAGCAAACCTTGTACTCTTTTCATGCTTTCCTTACTATTGTTACTATTATCCTCATTTACCAACAAGAAACTTGAGGGGCAGAAATCTAATTAACTTGTAAATGGTCATGTAGTTAATAAATATTCTAGGAATCTAATACATTCTTTGGAATCACTTGGCAGTGTGACCCGTAGGGGAATAGTATTCATCATATACTTTTGAAGAAGAATAAAAATTATACCAAAACATGGACTTGGTCCAAGTCTGCATTTATCAGTTGACTAAGCTAAATGCCAAGAAAGTTTAAGAAATATATTCAAGATTAGATATCTAGTTAGCAGTAGAATCAGAACTAGAACCCAAATTGACTAAATAATTGTCAAAATCCCCTTCCTCTCTTCTACACTAGGAAAAATCATAAATTTAAAAAATAATGCTAAAATTAGAATTAGTGTAAATAAAAGGCACAGCATAGGGAATATAGTTAATGATATTGTGATAGTATTGTATGGTGACAGGTGATAACTACACTTGCAGTGAGCATAGCATAAGGTATAGAAGTCTCTGATCACTATATTTTACACCTGAAACTAATGTAACATTATGTGTCAACTATACTCAAATAAAAAATTTAAAATTTTATATGATACTGAAAAATGTGAGATCCAACCAAAACAAATATTGGATGCCAAAAATAACTTGTGATTTACCTAATTTCCAATTCTGATATAGTTAGATTTCACACAATCATAATAAGAACACTTGCATTTTTAGACATTTTATACCATTCATGCTTACATTTTAAAAAAATGTATTCAATGAGAGAAGAGAGGAGGATGGCAGGAGAGTAGGAGGACCCTAGGCTCATCTCTTTCCATGACTATAAACTAGATAACTATCAAAAGATCCTAAGTAGCCCAGAAATTGACTTAAAGACTGACAGAACAAACTCCACAACTAAAAAGAGAGGACACATTGAAGAAATACCCAGAGATATTAATTATAATTGACAGACCTAAAAGCCTTGTCATGAAAATATTTTTATTTTGTATTGAAAAAGAATGTGTATTCTCTGTTTACAGGTGAAAAATGCTGTTCTTTTGCATCTCATACCAGTTAGACAAACTTTATTTTTTACTTATTTATTTATTTTATTTTAATTTAATTTAATTTTAGAGAGACAGTATGTGTATGAGTTGAGGGGAAGAGGCAGAGGAAGAGGAAGAGAGAGATGCTTAAGCATCCCCACCCAGCTCAGAGCCTGACACAGGGCTCAATCTCACAACCCTGAGATCGTGACCTGAGCCAAATTTTAGAGTCAGACTCCTAACTGACTGAGCCACCCAGCCACCTCCAAGACAAACTTGTCAATAAAGTAATTTAAGATTTAAAAAAAAAAT
>LNAC01000264.1:1824622-1857615 GCA_002007465.1 Ailurus styani
GGGCCTCGATCCCAGGACGCTGAGATCATGACCTGAGCCAAAAGCAGAGGCTTTAACCCACTGAGCCACCCAGGTGCCCCTCAGGTTTTTATTTAAAGAAGCTAATAGGTTTTCACACATAGCTATTATGTAAAGGATTTGTAAATACCTATTATTCTTTGATCATCTGCCATTAACTAGAAATATTTTTCAATAGTCCATAAATCGCTGATTTATGAATTTTTGATAAAGAGCTTTCATCTGTGAAAATAAAATATTTGGAAAACAAAAGTGGGATTTTAAAAAATCTATTTAAATATTAAGTAAATTTAGGGCACCTGGGTGGCTTAGTTGGTTATGTGGCCCTTGATTTTGGCTCAGGTCATGATCTTAGGGTCCTGACATGGAGCCCTGCATCATGCTCTATGCTCAACAGGGAGTCTGCTTGAGATTCTTTCCCTCTGCCCCTCCCCACACACTCTCTTTCTAAAATAAAGGCATAAATATTTAAAATAAATAAATATTAAGTAAATTTAACTTTATATCAATATCTACTTGGTTGGATACAGAGGAGATTATCACAGAAGGACATGGAAAAACTTGGAAAATACATGAGTCAATGCTTTTCAAGGACAGTAGAATTATTTGGAGTAAGATTACTCAGCTATGAGCTCAGATACAACTTTTTTCTTTTCTTTTTTTTTTTTTTTTTTAGGAAGGGAGAGAGAAATGGGGTTTGGGAGAGGGGTAGAGAAAGAATCTTAAGCAGGTTTCACTCCCAGTGCAGAGTCCTACATGGGACTCAAATCCTCTGTCTCAAGACCCTGAGATCATGACCTGAGCCAAAATCAAGAGTTGGATGCTTAAATGTTGGAGCCACCCAGGCATCCCTCAGATACAGCTATTCTATGTATTCCTTTGTATAATCATACCTTAAATAAATCTTCATCTTTCATATTCTATTATCCTCCCCCAACGAATGGGAGGACATCATAAAATATTAGATCATCAACATATTAAAATTTCAACCACTGACTCATCATCTACAGTTTATATCACTCCTTCAGCAGTCCTTTCCCAAATGTTAGCCATAATTTTCTATTATAGGACTATACCTATAATATTCCACTACACTCACTGTACTTGACTGTAAGCACTTGGAAATCAAAAATGTCATTTGCTGTCACCATCAGAATCCAGTGCCTCTCATGGCTTGGTTAATTCTGATTCCCTGTATGGTATGTTCACATGTATGTACAGTTTATTTGTTTTCTTCAGCCCTATATCCTCCAAGCTGGTGTTTAACCTGCCTCACCAATAACTGTGGAATTGCAAATTCCCAAGCTTTCTTATTAAAATTAAGATTGCTTAGATTTGGATAAGCAGCTTAAAATTATTTTAAAAAATTATTACAATCCAGCAATCCAGCAATACAGAACGTTAATGATGTGTGGGTTCTGTTAACTGAGATTGACTGGAACCTATCTAACAAACTATTTTCAAACAATTAAAATAAATCACTTCAATTACATTGTGTCTCTGGGTATGTTATTTTTAGTCATAGGTGTAATAAGATTTCCCAGTAGGTTTCAGAGAAAATGGGGAGGATCTCTTTATGGCAAGCTAAGCATCCCACAGATCATGAATTAATGTTGGATAGAGCAATCAAACTGGCAAACACTGGCAAGAGCCTTAATTTTCTAGTTAGAATTCTTTGTGGGTGGGCAGGTCAATCACTGACATTTAAATCCTCACACCTGTGCATCTTCACCGTTTGGATCAATGACAAATTTAAAAACAAAACAAGCTTTACCCCCAGAAAACACAACCCTTAAAATGATGAGTGACAAATTCTACAAAGGAAAGTGCTGTCTTGTGGTGTTCTTACTATTTTTTTTAAGAAGGATTTATGTTTACTGTAGGCAGGTGCACGTGTCTTCGCATACAGATGAGTTCTCAGGTGCAGTGTCATTGAACTTGAGAAAGCAAAGCTTGCAAAATGGAGGAAAGTAGTTAGGTAAAACTGCTGCAGATTGCAACCACCTGCTCTCAGTCTGGCTCAGTAAGTTGGAAGTGTATTTCCAAGTTTTTAGAAAACAGATCGACCACTACTCTTACTCTCACAGAATACTGATGAGTGAAATGGTTCTTAACCTGAATTTCACTGTAAGTCTCTACTCATGAGAGAAAGATGTGAGTGGAGTTTCATTTTCGGAGTAGAATGTGTGTGTGTGTGTGTGTGTAGGTGTGTAGGGCACTGGTCAGTGGAATCATTCATGGAACAGCTTAAGTTTTAAAGCCTATTATAAATCATCAACTTAATTTAAGAAATATATACTAAAATTTTTAACCATACATTCTACATATTATACCAGTAATTATTACTAGAATGTAAGCTTCATGAAGGTGGTCATTTTTCTGTTTTGTTCACTGCTGTATTCTCAGCAGTAAGAATAATGCTGTCTTGAGGTGCCTGGATGGCTCAGTTGTTAAGCGTCTGCCTTAGGCTCAGGTCATGATCCCAGGGTCCTGGGAATGGACCCCTGTGTTAGGCTCCTGCTCAGTGGGAAGCCTGCTTCGCCCTCTCTCACTCCCCCTGCTTATGTCCCCTCTCTCCCTGTGTCTCTCTCTCTGTCAAATAAATAAGTAAAACCTTAAAAAAAAAAAAGGGACTAATGCTAGCTCATGGTAGGTACTTAATAAATATTTCATAGGCTAACAGTGTAGATTTCTGAGTTTATGTAATTATTTATAAATGTTTTCCCTTCTACTTATATTAATGTCTTATTATTCTTATACTCAGTAACCCACGAAGTTCAAAATAATTCATCCTACCGTGTGCCAGCACTTTCACATACAACACATTATTTAATGCTCATACAAGTTTATGACATAGGACTTCTAATTTCTTATTTTACAAATAAACAGAGTGGGAATCAAAAGTTGGTCAAAGATTTCAAATATTAATTCATAAGTGTTAGATTTTTGTCTTGAGCCACTTGATGATATTTATAAAATTTAGATATCACATATATTCTGGTTCCTATTTTGAGTCTATTGCATTTTGTTCATTTCTTCAAATAAAGTTATTTATCTAAAGCAATGTTTATGCACTCTTGAGTTTTTTTATTCTATTTCATATCATATATTTGCTCATTTATAATTTATACCCATTTTTCTTTCACAGGGAATGAGAAGCATGTGTTCACCACTCTAGAGTCTTCACCAAAAGGACTAGAAGACCTGTCAGGTGTCTGAAACTCAATCCAAAGCAGTAGGGATAAAGGCCCAAAGAAGTATTTCTCTTATTTCACATAACATGTGACAACAGAAAGCAAGAGTTGATAACAAGAGTCTCCTGAAAGGCAGGGCAGTGGAGACCCAGTAAAGGAAGAAACATACACACCCACAAACACACACATACCCCTTTAAAAAATAATGCTTTCATTTTGGAAAAAATAAAACAAAATAGAACATCTATCAGCTAGCTTCAGGAATTACCAAACTATAGCCAATATTATTTCATTAATATTGCCTTTCCTTTTCTCTTTCCTTGGATTATTATGAAACATCTTCTCAACATTCTACCATTTCATCTGCAAATATTTTGTTATATAACTAAAAATAAGAGTAATTTCTTAATATAATTAAATAGTCTGGCATTTTTTATGTGTCTCATATTAGTTTAGGTTTGTTTGATTGAATTGGGATCTAGATCAGATTTATATGTTGTAACTCATTGAAACGGTTTGTAAATCTTGATCATTAGGTTTCTCTACTCCTTTCTCATTGTGATTTTTATTTTTATTTTTTTCTCGTCTTGTGGAATTTTCCACTGACTGTATTTTTCCAGCAGAATTTTTTCTCTTGATGTCATTCATCATGTTCTTCATTCCCTATATTTCCTATAAATTGCTATTTCTAAATCTAGAGGCTTAATCAAAGTCCAGTTTGATATTTTCACAAAATAGGTTTGTAAGTGGTGGGAGCCATCTCTAGATGGCTCTTTGTGATGACTGCAGCCATTAATGGCCACTGCCTGAATCCATTACTGCATTAGGTGTTGCAAAGTGGTAATCTTATTCTATCAATTCTTTTTCACTAATTAGAATATATCCATAAAGAGAAAGGACTCTCACTTGTGTGCATACTCTGAGGAGTGGTTTATATAGGAAAGGCAGGACAAAACTTGATTATTGCACACTGGAACAGTTTTGAGGGTGAAAGGGGTTTCGCTGATGCCAGAGCAAAATGCATAAACTTGGTAAGTTCTGAGTAAGACAGAACATATAGCTACTATGTACATAATTTATTTTTAATTTATAAAAGCACATACACATACTTTTTCCTCCCCTCCAGCACATAGCACATATATGCTGGGAATAAAAAATATTCAGACATGCCTATTTTATGGTCCCTGCCCTTATGGAGATTTCTGAGAGATACACTAAGACAGCAGTGCACTCAGAGCTTTAAGGGCCAAAATAACATAGAGGTTGGAATGCTGTAAATGGTACTCTCCACATTCCATTTATTAGAATTCAGGCCCATGCTCCCCTCTCCCAACCAAGGGAGGTTGGGAAACATTCTGGCTATTTGCCCAGAAGGAAGTTGTAATAGGGATGATGTACAATTAGGCAAATTATGCAGTATGCTCTTTTTATGGAGTAAGAAAATGAATTTTGAATATATGGAATTTATTATAAGATATCCATATGGATGTGTACATACAAGTTCATGATAATATTAGTTTCAGGTTTTTTTTTTTCAGACAGAATTCACACACATAGTTTCTAAAGTTTAATTACATAACTTCATCCTTAAAAGGGCTAGAGTTATTATGGTAACCAGGAATATGATCTTTGTAATATGGCAGGTCCATACACAGATTAATTTGAAAATTAAAATAAAAGCTTAAAATGGAGCAAAAATAGTTTTGTTAGCTTGGAGTCCCACAATTTTCTATTTTACTTGGTTGATATGGATAATTTCTTTTTCATTGGTCTGTTTTCTGTTTAAATCAGAGACAGTTTTCTTTCAAACTTAATTACAAACCTACCAGTTTCAAATTTCCAATACTGTATCGCAAAACACTTAACATGACTGAACTTCAGTTAGAGTTGCCTTTAGCCACTAAATCATTAGTATCCATGAAGTAAAAGGATAGGGGGATGTGGCTTCTCATTTCAGCTAAACTAGTTGGGTGGATCATTCATCTTATTTGAAATTGGAGCTATATAACATAATTATTACAAGTGTTTTCTAACAACATAATTTTATCTTTTTGTGAAATCTTATCAAGAAATGGGTATTGTAGATTTGATGTGATTTCATCTCAGAGAAGAAGAAAGGGAAAGAAGGGCATTGATTGCTAAATAAGTCTCACCACCTAGAACTTACAGTCCATTCTCACAATGATGATAGTGTACAGTTGCTAAGCTCCAATTTGAACACAGAAATTATTACAGACCTGGGAATATTTCTCAGCTTAAAGTAGATTGATATTTAACTGCATGTGGGGATAGCAATAAATCATGCTAGATCAATGGTCTACAAGCTAATAGCTAAAAAAAGGTTGGAGTATTTTCTTTCATGTTAGACTAAACTCTCTCGAGTATATGTAGTATAATAGAAGCAGATAACTAGGTCCATGTACAAATTGTCTTGTGTTTTACATCCAGACTTTGAAACCCCTGCTCAACATTTCTCTTCAGGTCCAATTCATGAGCCTGACACTTATAAATTTAAGAATCAAATTGCAGATCATTTTAAGCTGCATGTTAAACTGAATTGTGAACTCACAGTGAATGAAGATTTTCAGTACACGTTTGCTCATACAGGAGAAAATAGAATGAGCCTTTTTGCCATTTGATTTAAGAGGAAATAAAATATTATGGGATTGATTTGAAGATGCAAACTGATTTTAAATGAATAGTCATCCTCTTTTCCCATTGACAAACATGTAACCCGGTTAGGTGATACAATTCATGAGATTTTAAATGTTTCCTTAAAAAATAATTTGCATGTAATTTGATACTTGGAATTTCTCAGAAAACTTATATTTTGGCTTTTTCACTCACAGAGGGAGATGGAAAACTAAGGCAATAATAAAGTAATTAATCAGATTAAATATCATAATGCTTTCAATTCCCTCTGTGCTCCTAGACACAGACTATGCCTGAGAAGACTCTAGAACAACGCTGTTTTTACAAAGGAGAAAACAGTACATACATTGCTTAAAAGTCTATAAAATCAATTCTAATACTCCTACATAAATTGAGGACATGGACTATATTAAGAAATGCTATTAAAATAATGATATTTTAAATTATTGAACCCAGTTTTGATCTAGCTCCCAAATTACCTTAGAAGCAAATTGAAGCTATTTCTAAGGTAGAGAATATCTAGGTTAGAGGGTATCTAAAACACTCTCGAAATTATATATTTGCCATCCTCACTTTTTTAGTCACAATTTTAATCAAGTATGGATGTCTGAGTAATTTTCCCAAGTTATTTAACCAGACAATTTCTAATTTTATAGGAAAAGCAGAAGTCAGTTTATCCTGGAATTTTTGTGCATCATGTAAATAATAAGTGGATAGAAGTTTCTAAGGAGTTTATCATGGTTCCCTTACTCCTCCATAATCAATTAAATGGCTTGTCACAATTTTCTGAATCCAAAATAAACAAAAAACATATTACCTGACAGAAATTGTTTATTAAGTGGACAGGAGAGCCTTGTACTGCAGGACCAATCTCCTTAAAAAATGTTAGCTAAACTGCAGTGTTGGCAAAGTATTGAAGAATAAAGCAAAATTGTATTGATAATTTGAATGGTTTCTCATAGTTGTATTTATCGAATAATCTTTGTCACTTTTTAATGTGGTGATTTATTAAAGAATTCTTATGCTTTTATAATGCATGGGCAATGTTTGGATAGTGAAGGGAAAGGGATAGTCCATTCCACAAGCAAGGAATTGCATGTGAAAACCCACCTCAGGACTTTGTAGAGCCCATTGAGGCCATGATTAGTAGGTCTCTGTGTTGGAAGGAAGCCTCGGTTTATAATAATAATGAAAAATGCACATTAAAATTCTGTAATACCACTTACAGGTTATGGAATTTATCTTTAAGAAGAAAGGACACATAGAATACTTGAGTCTGGTGATAAGGTGAGACTGAGGTTTGCAGAAAATTATTCTTGCAGTTGTATGCAAATTGTGCTGGATTAGAAGAAACTGGAAACTGGGAAATTAGGAATATGTTTTTACTATAAAATTAGTGAAAGAAGCTTGTTATATTGGTCATGGGAATAAAAAATAATGGACTAAACGTTAAGAAATACAATTAAGGGAGACGACGCTTAATGACTAAATGGAGTTTAAATTTGGAGTTGAGAACTCCAAAATGTTTATTAAGCTTCTGTTTTTAGGAAAAATACACTGCTGTGAACAGAAGTAATTGTAGTAGACAGAAAGTGTTACAAAATTAAATAAAAGCAATTAAACACGTGGGTCGTGAAGAAAAAAACTATGTGTTTTATACCTTGTCTCAACCCTTCACTGCTGAGGAACACTGAGCAAATGATATAGTTTTTATAAGGTTCTTATTCTTAAACTATAAAATGGAATAATACTCCTGGGGCCCCTGGGTGGCTCAGTCAGTTAAGCATCTGTCTTCCGCTCACGTCTTGATCCCAGGGTTCTGGGATCAAGCCCCACGTCAGGCTTCCTGCTCACGGAGGAGCCTGGTTCTTCCTCTCCCTGCCACCTGCTCATGCTCTCTCTATCTCTCTCTTTCTCTCAAATACATAAATAAAATCTTTTTTAAAAATGGAATAATAACAGTGCCTACCTATTAGGTTTATTGTGAGGTTTATTGTTTATTAACAAAGACAATCCATGTGAAGTACTTGGCACATCACAGTAAATGTTAATAACTATTGTTATTATTGTGATGGTGATTATTGTGTTTTAGGAGACCAAGGAGATAACCCATTAAGGGAAAAATCAGGGTATGATTTAAGATATATTCATTCTACTGAATAGTCAAATAGGTTGCTGGAGAAACATGATTATAGTTCAGGGCTTGAGATGTGGAACTGAGAAGAATTAAAATTGGGTAAAAG
Source organism: Ailurus styani (assembly GCA_002007465.1). NCBI lineage: Eukaryota > Metazoa > Chordata > Mammalia > Carnivora > Ailuridae > Ailurus > Ailurus styani. The sequence goes on from LNAC01000264.1 coordinate 1,832,730, forward strand.
TTCACATTATGGAATCAACTTCCTTTTACTAGGATGAGGTAAAATGAAGACAGAAGTCAAATTTCAGTCTTTCTTCACAAAAGAACTGGTCAAACCACAACCACACACCAGGGATTCAGATAACCAACTCTTAGGAAAATCTTGAAACCCACGTGCCAATACAGCAAACATCCTTCCTTGAAGAGGTCAAGATGCTACCCCAAGATATTAGAGTTGCAGAGGAATATGGGCACTCATTCCTCCAGATATTTCATTTAGAAAGTTTTCATATCTAATATGTTTTAGAAGCCTATTAAGGGATCTGAAAAGTCCTGCAGGAATCTTGCTTTCTTTACTTTACAGAATTCCCAAAGCTCTTCAAAGAATTCCTCCCCTCTTCCCTATTCTAGCTAATAACAGACTGAGGTATTTGTGTTCTAAGGGACAGACATACTATATTTATTGATCATAATCTTTTCCAACCCAGACAACCCTTTTGTGTACAGAGAGATAAGCTCGTTTTATACTTCACATGAAATAGATAAATTCCTCAAAAATCCTCAGGAACCAAGGAAAGAACAACGACAACACACGGAGAAATTTTCACGATGAAAGAATGTTCTACTATTCACTCAGCTCTAATTGAACTGACAAAGGATATTATATATATAAGTATATATATGTAAATATGTATATGTAAAGACAATAGACATAAAAGGCCTCATGTTGCTCAAAATAACAACTTTCAAAACTCTTTGGGTTATAGGAGCACCTGGGTGGTTCAATCCTTAAGCATCTGCCTTCAGCTCAGATCATGATCCCCGGGTTCTGGGATCGAGCCCCACATCAGGCTCCCTGCTTGGCTGGAAGCCCGCTTTCCCTCTCCCACTCCCCCTGCTTGTGTTCCTACTCTTGCTGGCTCTCTCTCTCTGTCAAATAAATAAATAAGATCTTTAAAAAAAAACTCTTTGGGTTACATACCTCAGAATAACGCAAATTCTATATTAGATGAATTGTTTCATAAAATATAAAATTTTACAGAAGCATAAAATTTTGCATTACTTTTAGAAGCACAAAGTAATCTAGTATTGTTCTGATAGTACAACCTCAAATGATAGTAAATATAGTTATCAACAAACACAGTCTTTGTGTGTGTCAGTGTGTGTGTGTCTGTGTATGTGTCTATGTGTGTTAGGTGCCTAGCCTATAATAAGCAATAAATTGGTAATAGCTATTCTTATGAAATCTTCTAAAAATGTTAGAAACATATAGTTATAATGTCAAGACCACTTGGAAAAAATACAAGACTTTGTCCTTATCCAGTTTATTCTGGGATGTTGTCAAGATGCCAGTTTTAAAAGTTGTAAGGAACTAAAGCAAAACATTCTTGTAAAAGAAATTCAGCTAAAATATTGTAAGACTTTTTGAATGGCACATAGACTGATTTTAGTACTATCTGATGTTTTTGATAACTATATGTTTAGATTTTTGATAGATTGCTTCACTGTTATTCTGAACATTTCCATAGACCAAGTTATCTATGTGACTGGAGTTTGGGGAAATGAAGACTCTGACAGTATTTGCTAGATTATGTAATCTGGCACTCTTTGGCTCAATAGGCCTCATATGCCTCAAGTAAAGCACTTGAAATCACAGAAGAAATCATGTTCAAAAGACCATGTTTTAAAAGATGTACTGCAAAGCTTTCTGCTACCATTTAGTAGAATATAACTAGACATATTGCTTTTAAGCAGTAGTGTTATATTTATGAAAATCATGCTTATGCAGTGAAGGGGGTGGATTAATGTGGGGAAAGATTAGAGGCATGCCAAACTAAGTTGGGAATGTGTTCCTGGATTTCTAAGTGATTTAAAATAATGAAAACTAATAAAGTTTATAAAGTCTATAAAAGTATATAAAAAAGTATATAAAACTGATGCTTACTAAACAGACTGTCCACAGTCAAGGCTGGTAATTTAATTAAAAAGAAGTAAGTTTGACAGATAAAAAATATTTGGCTAAAAGTAATAGAAAAATGAACTCAAATTAACTTAAATAGTGTATATTGTATATATATTGTATATATAGTATATATATCGTATATATACATTTAAATATATCATATACTGTATATTATATATATACACAATATATATTGTATATATTTTATATATAGTTATAATGTATTAGTTCACAAAACATTAGGTCCAGAGGCAGAGTAAGTGTTGGCATTGTATTACCAGAATGTTCTTCATTTCTCTGAATTCTCTTGGCTTTATTCTTCCTTCCATTTGTCTCATTTTCAATTTGATAGTAAAATGGTTGAAGCAACTCCAGACATAGCATAAGTATAAAGGGACCATCTTTTTTAGTACCTTCTTGTTATAACTGAGAAAACCTTTTGTAAAAGCCCTCACTCCTATCTTCCTTAAGTTTGTCTTGAAGTTTCATTGGCCAGAGATGAGTTAGTAAGTCTTATGTCCACCCCTATTGGAGACTCTGACAAAAATAATGGAATTATAAGGATTGGCTTTGACCAAAAAGAATGTGTTCATGAGCTGTGAAAAGGGTACCACTCTCTGAGGGTAACTGAAAAAATGGAATTCTGGTTAGCGTGGAAGGAAGAATAAATGTTGAGTAGCAAACCAACAATGTCTGCTATCTACTGTCACGAAAAGTCAACTAATACTTATCAGTGTTGGAAGGGTGCTTCAACTGGAAAGCAGAACATCCCTTCCTACTAGCTTCTGATGATTTTCAGAACTCTATTATTCTACGACCATATTTCCTATTATATCTTTACATCTACATATTTCTTCGAGAAATAATGGAACATTTTCCTCCTCCTCCTTTTTAAAAATTTCTACATGGGGCACCTGGGAGGCTCAGTTGGTTAAGTGTCCAACTCTTGATTTTGACTCTTGTCATTATCTCAGGGTCATGAGATCAAGCCCTGCCTAGGGCTCCACCACTGCTGGGAGTCTGCTTGGAATTTTCTCTCTCCCCATTCTTCTCCCCTTCTCCCCTTGATGCACATGTTCTCTCTCTCTCTCTAAAATAAATAAATAAATCTTTAAAAAATAAAAAACACACAAAAATTAAAAAATACAAAAAAATAAAAATTTCTAATCTCCCTTGAATATATTTTTTCTAAAGCATCAAAGTTGACAGTGAATGGAAAGTTGAGTCAAATATAGCCATTTTAAGATAAAGAGTTTGAGTCACTTTCTACCCCCAAATTTTTATGGATGATATAATTAGAAATATAATGAAACCTTAAGGCAGTTTAATATTGTCTCTTATGAGACCCTGGTGGTTTGCAAATGGTAGCTATTTAATTGGGTTCTATCTGAAATTGAAGTTGGCATATAAACAGTCTAGTGATTTTTCAAGTTTTTGAGGATTTGTTCTTCCACTTTTTCTCAGTAATCATCTTTACCCTCAATCCACTACTCTCTGTGACATAAATTCTAAACATGTCCTATTAAATGAAAAATAGTGAATGAGCTTGAAATTAATCCTATTTGATAAAATTACCAGTGAATGTACATAGAGCTTAAGAACATTGGTAATACACTTTGAGATTTATAGTATTATTCTCAGCAATTACAAACGCTGTGTTCCTCTTAAATATGCACTAAAACCATTGTGAATATATAAATTTTTTTGACATTTTAGCTTTTATCATAGAATAATTAAACATTAAATGAAGATTGTATGATTCTTTAAGGTAACACAATAATACCTATGACTTGCAAAAAGTAGTTCAATTGGAAGGAAACAATAGTAAATTGAAAAAAATTAATGACATCAATTACAAGATATGATTTGGGGAATTACAAGAGAACTTAGTTACTACAAATAGCTATAGGGGCACCATCCATTAGGCTCAGTCCATTAGGCGTCTGACTCCTGATTTCGGTTCAGGTCATGATCTCAGGGTCATGAGATCCAGCCCCACATTTGGGCTATGTGCTAGGGATGGAGCCTACTTAGGATTCTCTCTCTTCCTCTCCCTCTGCCCTTCCCTCACTGCTTTCCCTCTTTCTTTTGCTCAAAATAAAAAATAAATAAATAAATTATAAAAAAAAAGATAGGTGGAGATAGAAAAGACAAAGAAAGGAAGGAAGGGGAGAGACAAGGAATAGATGGAGGAAGGGAGAGAAGGATAGAGGAAGGAAAGAAGAAATTTACTTCGGTAAGATGTTTTAATTTAATTGTGAAGATGCCCAGCACATGAAGTTTGATATAAGGCTTCACTAAATTATTTGTATATATTTTGTTGTCAGACCCTACAAATATAGAATAAGCTTGGAACTAATCTATCAACCAATCAACAATATAGTTAACCTCCAAATTATCCATTGCAACCATATTCTTTAATATTTGATTGAAGTTCCACATTAGAAATGGATGACTCTTGGGGCTCCTGGGTGGCTCAGTCGGTTAAGCTGCCAACTCTTGGTTTCAGCTCAGGTCATGATCTCAGGTCATGGGATTGAGCCCCACGTCCGGCTCTGCACTCATTGTGGAGTCTGCCTGAGATTCTCTCTCCCTCTCCCTCCCTCGGTCTTTGTCTCTCTCAAGTAAGTAAATAAAATCTTTAAAAAAAATGAATAACCTTTGGAAAAGCTACTGTAATGGTTTTTACACTGAATATTGGAAGCTTTCAAAAATAATAAAGGTATTTGTCTAATTAAAAAAAGAAAGAAAGAGATGAATAACTCAAATATCCATAGTAAAAGTTACAGAGAATTAGGAGAAAAGAGATACCACCTAATGTGCCAGTTTCATGGAAATGTGACATTTCGTACTGTCAAATAAAATTACAGGATAAGCAACTGATTACAAAATGCAAATGTTCTGAGAAAGGAAAACACACTGGGATCTCATTATTCATGAATCAATTAATTATTTGTTTTATTTTTCTTTTTTCCATCTTTTTAGATAATGGATTCCTCCAGTGGCTTTAACTGTCACCCACAACTCTCACTTCTATCAACAATCAACCTAGCATGGGATTTTGCTAATTTCTAAAAGACTGGATATTGAGACGATGACAAAGGAGAAGCCTATAAAGAATAAGAGAAGGACATAGAATTCATGTGAACTTTTCATACTTTAAAGACCTGTCCAGATCATTAAAAGAGCAGGTTTTCAGCCAAGATTTTTTTTTTAAAGATTTTATTTATTTATTTGACACAGAGAGAGAGATTACAAGTAGGCAGAGAGGCAGGCAGAGAGACAGGAAGAGGAGGAAGCAGGCTCCCTGCTGAGCAGAGAGCCCGATGCGGGCCTCGATCCCAGGACGCTGAGATCATGACCTGAGCCGAAAGCAGAGGCTTTAACCCACTGAGCCACCCAGGCGCCCAGCCAAGATTTTTTAAAAAATTTTTTCAAAGTAATCCGTCCTACAAAGGCTGAACCCAGATGAAACTATATGGTTGAAAATTTTTAAAAATTGTTTCAGTAGAGTCAAGTAAATAAAACATCTGAAATACCTTGAGGAGACTTTTCCTTTGTCTGAAAGATGGCACTATCAGAAAATATTTGATCTTCTACAGTGTCATGGGGATTCCTGGAATGTTGTTAGTAAATAAATTATGAGGGCAAGATGAGAACCTTGAATTTACTTTTTTAGATTAATTATCACTCTGAAAAGCAGTTACTGGCCAATTTGTAATCTCATAGAAATCTCCTTTGTAAAGAAAGAAGATTGTGTTGGGCCCTGACTATTGGTCTATTGTAGCAAGTGTGCTTTATTTATTTATTTATTTTACCTGAAGAAGAGTAGAAATAAGAAGCAAGTTAACTGCTGGTTGCCTCTCAAATAATCCCTGCCTTGAAGTCACAGACCATGACCAAGATAAAACACTAAAACACTCTCTTACCAGAATAGAGGGAGACCATTGCCTGGAGGAAAAAGAGATTACCTGTATGCACATCAGACAGGACACTGGAGCACAGACCCAAATGCCATATAAATCCAAATGGCTTTCAATCAATACTAGGACATTCAGTAAATACTTTATGATCTCTGGGTAAAACAAAGTTTAGAATTTATTTCCTTATGGGCATAAACCATATTTTACAATAGAAATTATATTTTCTCAAGCAGGGAAGATTTGCTTGGATAACCACAGAAGCCTTATACTCATCCTAGAGCACAAAATAAATATATATTGGTCTGAATATTTGGCCTATGTGAGAAAATCTGGGCATACTTATCTGGCAATCCTATTTCCATACCATTTATTGTATTCAAGACAGTTTGGGGCACACAGTGTACAACAGGCAGCAAGTTAAAGAGAGATTAGTGTGCTTGTTGAGCAATAATTCAAATCCAAGTGAACCCGAACCCTTAAAAGCTGCTCAAGCACCACCGAAATAATTCCATCTTTCCCGTTCTGGTCTATTGTTCAATTTCAGGGGGGAGAAAGAAACCTGAATTGCCAGAACATTCATATTATAAAATATGAATTGATTTGAGTTTTCAAATATACCAGCCAAGGCTTTTCTGTGTAATATTTTAATGTTCTTTGTATCAGTGTAACACCTACCATCTGTAGATATCCTTCCCATGAGGCTTGAAAAATATTATGCATATTCACAGTAACTATATTAAGAAGAGTTGATACTACTTGACAGGACCAGGCTTGCCCTTGGTGCTTGGAGTTTTCATACCATTTAAGAAACTCAGCCAAACCTATATTTCAAGAGTTCTCCAAAAGTATGGTAAAGTAAAGCAAAAGTAGACTCTTATGCTTAGGAATCTGCACTTCAGAAAGGGGTCAATGGAGAATTACTTGACATTTCAACCTCGTTAACTCATGCATCAGGTGCCAGAAGCAAATGGGCAGAATATCATTTCTCAAAACTTTCCATTGCGTCTTGTTGCAGCCATAACAATATTCAGTAAATGCCCTTTAGATGCCATGTTATATTTTGGTGTAACTGAATACAAATACTGAAAACAAGCTTTATGACCTCAAACCTACAATAGAAAGAGCAGCCAACATACTTGGCAGGAGTCCTGAGTGGGTGGAGAAGAGGGTATAATATTCAGCTTGAAAACACGTGAACAGGATTTTATACCTTGTCTAGATAAAAAGGAACAGTAAACTGCACACTAAGCACCATCCACAATGAGCACTTACTGATTTCACTTGTAAGAAAATTGGTAAATGTATATGGCACAAAAAAGAGCTTGATATATCAATCCTCTGATATTTCAATGTGATAAATATAGAGGTTATAGTTGGCTTACTGAATATAATCTTGATTTATAGAGCACATGGTCATTGATTTAAATACATGTCATAAAGCATCCTTTCAGAGATTACTTTTTTTCATTTTATTTTATTTTATTTTATTTTATTTTATTTTATTTTATTTTATTTTATTTTATTTTTTTTATTCTTTGCCCAAGGGGTACAGGTCTGTGAATCATCAGGCTTACATCTTTCACAGCATTCACCAAAGCACAAACCCTCCCCAATGTCCATAGCCCATCCATCCTATGACTCACTTGTAGTTATTTACATTTTGTTAATGTAGGATGTATATGTTTCTTTTATCATGGGCATGGTAAAAGTGATTTCTCTCCTTACACGTAAATTACATGAGCTTACTTTTACCCTGAAATTATTATTCTGGTTGCATATATTGTAAAATAGAGGTTCAGAAAGATGATGTAATTAGAACTCAAGTGGCATCAGGAAAGCACTGACCAGAGAAAACCGGAAACTGAATTCCAAACGTATCTAATTGATTAGGCAAAAGCTTGGAATTTCTCAAATGGAAGAAGTCAAGAGTGTATTAATTTTAGTAATAAATATTGAAGAATAGAGGGTCTTAAAATGGCTCAAACTGATGAATCAGTCAATAGGGGTAGAGGGATAGATAGGATACAAATCAATGCTGAGACACCGAGTCTAAGATCTAAGAGAGATCTTGGTCAATCTATAATTGGTAAGGATCAAGAAAGACAGGACTTCAGCCTCAGGATGATATGATGGCTATCATTAAGGATATGTTATCTGTCTATAAGTAAATATTTAGTTATTATTGAAACAAAATTAGAGAAGCTGGGTACATCTATACAAATTATTGAAAACAGGAATAGAATAAGTAATTAATTAAGAAGAAATATGAAACAGGACAAGAACTTGGTTTCTTTCATACTAAATGGAATCATGGCGGATGGAATTATTGCAATGTGAATCAAGTGAACACTCTCTAAGTTTCCCTATGTTCTTCCTGCTAAAAGGCAAGATTAACCTGGAACTAAATCAAATATAAGTTGATTACATTCCACCACTAACAGAGAAAACCATAGAAGTGAGAAGCCAAGTCAGGATTATATATGTGTTGTACCTTCAAATTGAATTATTTTCTTTGTCTTCTGTACATGGTCCCATCGGGATAGTCTAAATTCCGAAGTCTCTCTTGCAATAGATATACTAATATGACTAGACTCAGGCTAATTGGATGAAAGGGGAAGTGATTTAATTAAAAGCCTAATCTATTTCCAAGTTAAGTCAAGTTGTTTCCTTTGGACATTGACACCCCCCACACACACACACAACCACCACCACTCTTCCTCCTGGCGAGGATGACCACAGAGCAGTAATCAAGCTTCAACATTTCAGATGAGCACAGTATTTTAGGAATAGTCAAACAACAAGATAGAAGGAACCTGGGCTTTAATCACCTCAAGGAGTCACACTGCCTTCATGGCCAGAGACTGATAAGTAAATGAGAGAAACAACAATATGCCACATTTAATTCACTGTGTTTGGGAGTTTATAATTTACAACAGCTTACCCTTTCTTGTAATTAATTCAGTAGGAAAAAAAAGAAGTATATTTGTGATATCATTATTCTGGCCAATACTAAGTCTAGACGAAAAGATAAAACAACATGTGAGAAAAATCATCAAGTCCTTGAAGCTTTAACTTTGAGGTATATATTTCCAAATATGAGAAATTTTTCTCTATAAAATGGAGCTGTAAAGACAAGGGGTAGTTGTTAAAACTACTCATACATTTGCAATTCAAAATTGAAGGCAATGTTTAATTAGAAACACCAAAGGCCGTATAACACCTCTACTAGACTTCCTCATGAAGTTCTATCAGTATTGAGCTTCTCCACCATCTTCAACAATTCTGTTATTGTCTTTGGAATTGTCCATTATTATACAGGAATACAGAAATGTGGTCTCGATGGCGAGATGGTGGAGACCCTTTGTTTCCAGGGGAGTTGTCACTTTCATGGACTGCAAGTTTCATTGCTTAATGTGCTTTTCATATTAATGCTTTCTAGTTTCAGCCAGTTGTGATGCCTTCATTTTGTTCCACATATCAAGGTATTCTTGTTGATTGGCTTTTATACTCAATCTCAACAGAGTATTTCTTCTGCAAGCCTCTATTTCTAAAATCACTTATGATCAGTTTCCATGGTCAAAAGAAGTAAAAACTAATTTTGTTTTGCCACCTATTTGCATGAAAAATTGATTTCTCATAATACCAATATTCTCTTGATGATTACATATTGTAATTTCTAATAGGTCTACTGGCATATACTATTATGTCAGCTTATTATGAAGATAATAATTGCCATTACTGAAACTATTAGTCAACTAACAACTACTAGCAAATATATGCAGCTAAATATTAATAACTTGAATCATAAGTAATATAATAGTTACTTTATCTTTATGTCATCTCACAAAGCTTAGTCCTAGGCATTACAAAATATTTTTAGCTCTATTGCAATAAATGTTATTATGCACTAAACTCAAACAAGAAAAAGGGAAAAATAGTTTTATTCGATTAGTTTTTGCTTTTTCCATTTACTTTTTTAAAAGATTCATTTATTTATTTGAGAGAGAGAGAGAGAACAGGGGGGAGGGGCAGAGGGAGAGAGAAAGAGAGAGAGAGAGAATCTCCAGCAGACTCCCCACTCTGGAGAGCCTGACAGACACAGGGCCCAATTCCAGGACCCTGAGATCATGACCTGAACCAAAATCAAAAGTCAGATGCTTAATGGACTGAGCCATCCAGGTGCCCCTCTATTTACTTTTTCTAAGTCTTGAACTCATTAGGATTAACTCCTTGCAATATAACCTTAGTTTGTACTATAATTCATAATTCACACTGTGAAAAAACTTAAAATAGGGTACACATTTTTTCAAGATTTTATTTATTTGAGAGAGAGAGAAAGAAAGAGAGAGTGGGGGGTTGGGCAGGGAGAGGGAGAAGCAGGCTCAGGACTGAGCAGGGAATCTGATGAATGCGGGACTTGATCCCAGGACTCGGATCACCACCTGAGCCGAAGGCAGACTCTTAACCCACTGAGCCACCCAGGTGCCCAGGGCATACATCTTTTATTTTAGTTTTCTGTTTGTGTTGATTAAACATAGAATTAGTGCTCAGACATTTGCCCTTGGGTTAACATTGCAGTTTTTGTTTTGTTTTGTTTTGTTTTGTTTTAATATTGTAGAGAAATCCCTCTTTCCATATTTTTGTCAGAAATGACCAACTCTCTCTATTTTTAAAATGTTTGATAAGGATAATACAAATAAATGTTTGGATTCACAAATGAAATTTCTGTTTGCCTAGGGAATTAAAGCCAAGTTAGAACAGATTTATGACAATATCAGAATAAACACGAGGGACTCTACTGAGGTACTATAAGGGAGTTATTTCAGTGAGGCAGTTAGGAGGTGGTAATCTTGGGAGAATTAAATATTTTATTTATTTCTAAAATGTTTTACTATTTTACCTCAATAATTAGGAAAAATCATAAAGACAGCAAAGAATGAGCCAATATCGAACCCTCTTTTATTATACCTTATCTAAAGTTTAAAGTTAAGATATAGGATTAAAGTCTAGTTTTGGATCAAACAACTTCATTTTCCATTAAGAGTAATGTATTTTCTATCTGAATAACAGATATCTGAAAATCTAATTGATTCAGACTAAAGAATCTTTAAATTAGCATAGAAGGAATCTGAGCAGATAATTTTGACAAAAAATTTGAAACATTCATAACCAGCACTAACACCTTTAGTTCTTATTAACTCTCAAAATGTTCAACTCAATTTGAAAAATGTTTTCATTTAATTCAAAATATATTGCTGGATGCTTACTATGTGCTACATGCTGTTTTACTATTTTATCTGAAAGGGGATACATCAGTAAATAAAACAGACTAAAAGCCTTGCCTCCTGAAACTTATCTTCTAGCAAGAAGAAGAAGAAACAAATAAACACAATAAGTAGTTAAAGTAGGGGCACCTGGGTGGTCAGTCCAGTAAGTGCCCAGCTCTTAATTTTGGCTCACATGAAGATCTCAGGGTCCTGGGATGGAGCCCTACATCAGGCTTCCTGCTCAGTGGGGAGTCTGCTTGTCTCCCTCTCCCTCTGCCTTTTCTACCCTACCCCTGCTGCTCTCTCTCTCTCTCTAAAATAAATGAATAAATCTTAAAAAAATAAAGTGTATTATAGGTTCTAAAGCTATAGATACTTTTCTTTAAGAAATAGAACACAGTAACAGGATGTGACACTGTGGAGAGTGTACACATTGCAATTTTAAATAGGGCAGGGGATTGGATTAGTCATCACTGTGGAGGTGAAATGTGAGCAAAGATTTAAAAGATGTAAGCAAGTTAGCCAGATGGATATCTGGGGGAAGAGAATTTCAGAAAGAGGAAACAGGAATGAGAAAGCCCTAAGGTGGGAGCATGTGGTGTGAGTTTCAGGACAGCAAATCACCCAGCAAGTGTCAGTATAATGAAGGAACACAGCTAGAGTAGGGGAGATGGGCAGAACAGGCCAGAAGGGCAAGGAGTTTATCTGTAAGACATTTTAGGATTAGGAAAACCATTCAAATAGAAAATCTTCCAATGCTTAAATAGATAAATTTTAGTTTTTTATAAATTTTACTTTGTTGAAAAAAATCTCTGACAGCAAAAGGCTAATACATTATGTTTTGGTTAGTTTTGCTCCACATGAAACTTGAACAGGAAGAAAAAAAAGGCTTGTTAGCTTATTTTTATTTCCATCATAAATAATTTTCCATGAGAGAACTGATAAGAAATGGGTCCTTTCTACATTCAAAGTGTAGGGAGAGAAAAAAGTAAGACAGAATGGGGATTCCTGAATGGAGTAAAATCAAATTCCCTCCCGTTTATAAGCATCCCTTGTCATCTGAATGCTAATTTGGATCATGTACTTTATGTGTCAACAATTCCACATTTTTTTCAAAACCCAAATCCAATCCATAAGAAGCATATATTCTTAAATATTTTGTTCAGAAATAAGTGACATCTAACACAAGCAATGACAAATGTCTCCTATAACCTTGAATCAAACTACAGTAAATGACAACCAAGCACTTAGCAGAAGCTATTCCATTTTCTGCACTTCTTTGTATCTTTCCTTTAAATGCAGCTATTTCTTTGGTGGCTTAGCCACATACCAGATTTGAAATGGTTGTGTTCAGTTATTTTCGTTACTGGTGCACCTATTCCTTCATAATTCAAAAATAACTGAAAGGATTATTTTTTCTCAGAGCCTTCCAAAAGAAACACCTTATCACTTAGATGAAGTATGGAAAAATTGAATTCTAAAGCCAAAAGGGTTATGAATGTCCAAAGGACTGAAAACAGGATTATAAAAGGCAACTGGAATCCACATTTTTAAAATCGTGTTTGCCACAATAAAAATTACATTTAACACCCCATTTTTATTTCCTGGTGTTATTGTTATAACCAAATCTATGCTGTTGAAACATATATTAAGAAGTCAATCCATTTTTGTTCTGGCAAAATTTATGAAAAATAAAAGGAAAGTAAACGCATAATCTAAGGAAGGGTTGGAATGTAAAAAATCAGTCATTTTTTTCCTATAGAGTAGACAAACTCTTCATGAAATAATTTACCCTTATTTCATACACACAGATTCTAATGGTATAGTAAAATTGCTTTTAAAGACCATTTTCATTTCATCTGAAGGGTACTCTTTTTGATATGTGGTACTGTGACAGCAAAGATAAAGTGCTAAGTGTTAGCTATCTCATCTGCAATTCAAGATTTACTATCCTATTCAAATCAATCGTAATATAATATTGACAGAAGGACGGGGTTCCTCTCAATATGTCTCAGTATATCTCCCTCAGGGCAGATTTAGTCCCCTAAAATTTTCAATGTGTGGCCTCTTAATAAACATAGATTCTTTCTCACATAACAGTGTCTGCAATACTTCTGTTATGACTTTGAGGCAGTGACACTTACGTCGGAGTTATTTCAGCTCCTTCCATAACAAATATATCATCAATTTTGTGCTCGTCAAGGAAGATGGGAGTCCCAGTGGGTCCAATTGTAGAGAAGTTTGCCATGTTCTCTCAATTCCTGTTTCTTTCCCCATTACAATATAATTTCAAGGGATCTTGTGAAATGAACCATGACATGGCAGAGGCTGGGCTGGCCTTATGGATGGGCAAGTAGAAATGGAAATTAAGTAGAGAAAGGAAAAAGGAGACCATCTTGTGCTTAAAGGTCACACAATTACCTTATCATGCTATTTCACACTCAAAATTTAATTTAGATTTCTTAAAATGTCTACCTCAAGGGTGTCTATAAAAATCAAATACCACTGAGAGTGTTAAGAACATAAAGTTAGAATAAATTTTTCTCAAATGGTTCCTAGAAGAGTCTGCTGGAATAGAACAGAACAATTTACATCTTGATAGGGCTGGGGAAGGCTACCCATGGTGCTGCTCTCTGCACAAACACAAGCGTCTTCAGGAGAAAAGTGATGCTGGACATAGATGTATGAAAAGAAGGCAAACTTCACTCATGCCAACATTTTGCCTGAGTCCAAGTGTTGGGCACCAAAAGCAAGCCTATTTCAACACCACCTACTATTAAGGGACAAAATAAACATGATTCTAGTGAAACATAAAGGGTGCAGATTGCCTACACCTAGGAAATTCTCAAGTCATCATTTCCTGGGCCAAAACATGGCTAAAAGTCATTTATTCACTTACTCATTCATGCCTGTATTCAAATGTTAATATGTGGAATATGCCAGAAATTGTGGGAAGCTCTCTGAAAGATACAGAATGGAAGAGAACATGGCCATTTTGCTCAAGGAACTCACACGCCAGTGGGAGAGATGAAACAAAAAAAAAATTGTCATAAAAATAGAAGGTGATGGAAAGAGGTTAAAAATGCTCTGAAGACTGCATAATTTGAAGGAGGAATCTTTGACTAGGAAAGTGAAAATGAAGAATTTTTCCTCTATGAAGAATTTTTTCATGGGGAAAATAACATTTCAAGTGGCTGTGTAGCCAATTTCAACAGGCAACACTGTTGACAGCAACACTCACTACATACTGAGTGAATACATAAATGAATAGTGTAGAGTAGAAAGTATATTGGATTAGTGTCAGTGATGTGGTATATACCTCCAGTTCCGCTATCTTCTCTTGGGCAAACTATTAAAATTTTTGAGCCTCAGTTTCCCCATCTGCAAAGTATGTGGATTAGATTACATTGTCTTTAAATGTTTTTCTACCAGTATAATTCTATGAAAGCATGGAGTCCATGTATGGTCAAGTTTTCTGTGGAGAAATGGACTACTTTTGATAGTATTCAGTAAAGTGACAGAATTCTACAGCAGGTATTGTGGTTATCTTACCAATCTCCATTCTGTCTTACCTTCCTTCCCCTCATTTTGGAAGGAAGGTAAGACCTTCCCCACAGGAAGTTTGGGTGGGTTTCACTTTATCCCCAGATCTAAGGGCACTTCCTGACTTCCCACTACTTTTGACCAGGAAGATTATTTTGTCATTCATCATCTAACTCCATCTAAAACCAGGACTAGGCACAAATTGGTTCAAAGCTAACCAATGAGAGCAAACTTGGACATTTATTCAACAGCTGAGGACAGTGTTCATTTCTCTCAAACCGGATGCACAAAAGAAGCTGAAAGTCATCACATGACCACAGGATAGCATCTTGAGAAGAAAGATGACAGGCAAAAGTTGGAGATGCAAAGATATCAGATGACATGGAAAGAGAGCTCTGGACATACACTGACCAAAGTTCATTTATTGTACACTGGAATTGTACATTACTTGGACTTGTACATTACTTCTTCATTGGTGAGCTAACATACCCTCTTCACAGTGTAAGGCATATGAGTTTGGTTTTCTGTATCTAACAACCCACTGTTCTAAACCACTTTTTACGTTTTTTTAAATAAAGTTATTTTTTTCTAAACCAATTTTACTAAACAAATTAAGTAGTAAACCATACATTCACACATACACATTCTCAACTTAGAGAGCTTATACAAATTTATCTGACAAAATTTCCGACAAAAAAAGGCTATGACTTTTTCTGTCTGCAGTGGAAAGCACAGTTAACTGTCTAGGAAAGCTTTAATAAAGAGAAAGGATTTTAAAAGAATGAAAAGAAGAAAATGCCTATTCTCTGGAGGTTTTCCATCATTCTGCTATAATTTTAGTCCTGGATATCATGCTTACTTCCACCCCCTTTAAAACGTGAACCCCAAGTCTTTTCCCAGGGAGTGCCAGTGTTTTCAAGAATTGAAAAGAAAAAGGAGTACCCTTTGTAGTCAGGCAGCTCACATCTTTCTTCTACATGTGAAACTCCTGACTCCCAAAATGGGGAATGGCTTTACCTAGGATGGTCAGTGCCAGCGTCGGGACAGGATCTCAGGAGTATGTACCTCCCCCACCCCTGCCTCTTGAGCCAGACAGGCTGTTCTTCATTTCAGCAGCAGAATGCTTTGATGCTGCTAAAGAATCTGTTAACAGTGGATGCTGCCATCCAGTTACACACAAAGAATTAGCCAACTAATTCTTTTCTTTTAACTTCTCCAGTGTCAGTTTTCTAACTCCCATTTCACAGATTCTTAAGAAGCCCTGAGAATCAAAGAACTCCAGTTATTCAAAGAAACATGAGTGGCTGACATAGGACAAAACACAGATCTCCAGACTCTAACCTCACGTTCATTCCTCTATTCCATTCCATTATCCCTACTGAGTAAACAGTACACCTTGAATAAATGTTTCCCTAAATCTCTTGATGAACAAATCAGCTTTTGTTATTAGAGTCATGAAAATGTAGGATTTTGCATTTGGAAAGAACCCTAAAGATCATTTAACTGAAAACTTTCCCCCAATTAATCATGATGTCAGAATCTACTTGCTAGGCCTACTCCTTCTTGAAGAAGAAGATGGCCTCCATTCTACATTAACAGATGTCTTCTCTATTTTGTAAGGCTAGGTCCAATGTCATGAAAGCTTGAGAACTAGAAAATAATTCCTGGCAATATTTCCCTTGTTATTTACTGTAATACTTTAATGTATCAAAAACAGAGAAAAATCTTTAGGGAAATGCACCCTATTCTACAACTATGTTACCATGACATTTATTATATATAAAATACCTTTTTGAATTACACAGAGATTATTATATATAACTGCACGTTGAAATATGATCATATCCCAAATGTTACTTTTCTTGTCTATCCTTATTTTTTCCTGACTTTGAATTTCCTTTAATGAATGGCAGGAAGAAATTTCCTTGTCATATATTGGCTGTCATACTTATGCTTTGTTTTAGTGGAGAGTTTCAATAAAAGATTTAAATTGTCTAATTCAAATTTTCAGATGACCAAACAATCCTTTCTTTATGACCAGAAATAAGTACAAAGTATCATAAGCTCTGAGACAGAAGTGCTCAACTGTATACAAATATAAGATACTCTGAAATATCTGTAGAGTTTTGAGAAATTAGTTACATATTTAGTTGACCTCCCCATGTAGGCACTGGCCATTATAGAAAAGTCTTCTTTTCTTGGTTTAATTCTTTCTTCAAAGTGTGATTATTAATAGATAGTGGCTAATTGTTTTAGAATTTACTGAGGACCACAAACATATATTACATAAAAATTAAAATAGACTTCATTACTTCACTTTAAGTCAGGAAGCTGAATGGTGTAGTGGAGAAACACCAGACTTTAGTCCCAGAAAGACTTGAGTTGAAACCCTACTTATAATGTTTTTTAACACATATCTTGGGAAATTCACTGAAATATTTTTGCCCTCTCTTTCCTCATTTGTAAAAAGGGAATACTAGTATCTAATTCTAAGAATTATTTTTTGAGAATTAGAAGTAATATACTTAAGTTAGTCAATAAATTTTAAGTACTAGATATTTGTGAGCAAGAAATATTAATTTTTCCTTTCACAGAGATAGTTTAATGAGTCAAGGAAATCATATTACTCCAATCTTTTAACATCATGTCTATTTTTATGTCACTTATAAAAACAGATTCTCTTTCACTTTGCCATTATTTTTAAATTTTAATTAGCCAACATACAGTATTTAGATTCAGATGTAGTGTTCAATAATTTATCAGTTGTGTATAACACCCAGTGCTCATCACATCATCTGCCCTCCTTAAAGCCCATCATCCAATTACCCCATCCCCCACCCATCTCCCCTCCAACAACCCTCAGTTTGTTTCCTATGGTTAAGAGTCTCTTATGGTTCTTCTCCCTCTCTGATGACTTTCCATTCAGTTTTCTCTCCAAGCAAAGGAAACAGTCAATAAAACTAAAAGACAACCTATGGAATGGGAGAAGATATTTGCAAATTATTGATCAGATAAAGGGCTAGTACCCAAGATCTGTGAAGAAGTTATCAAACTCAACACCCCAAAAAACAAACAATCCAGTCAAAAATGGGCAGAAGACATGAACAAAGACTTCTCCAAAGAAGACATACAAATGGCCAGCAGACACATGAAAAAAACACTCCACATCACTTGGCATCAGGGAAATACAAATCAATGCCATAAAGTTCATCATTAAAAACATATCTGGCTATTCACCTACTTCAGTAACAAATAGGATTAACTGTAACAAATCAAACTATTAAGCACTAAAAATGAATCAGCAGCTCATTTATTCAATGTCCTCTGTTAGCATGGCCTCAGTTACTTAGAGCCTCCATCACTTCTTACTTTCTTCCAGTAAAGAAGTTTCTAAGAACTAACACAATTAAAAATAGATTTAATATAAAACTAGGATAAGAACTTATTCACATTCACTGGTGAAAACAATATTATTTGATTAAACTACAAAGATAAACAAGTTAGCTTATCAACTGAGAATGTTAGGGGCTCTGGTCCCTTTGTCATTTGTATTTTTAATAACATTAAAACATTTTTTAATGCTGTGTTATAATTTATCACTTGTCATTTAAAGAACTATTGTGTTCAGATTAGTATGGTGTTTGATAGGGTGTTGTAAACAGCTTTGTAGAAATGTTTTCTCCTTCAGAAAATGCTCTGATGTGCTTATAACTAGCTGCACAAGAAGAGAATGAATTTGTTCTATGTCCTTTTTGTATGTCTCTGCTTTCATCTTTCTTCCGTTTTACTTAGTCATACTGTCAGCTCTAGAGCAGAACTTGTTATATGCTAGCAAATGTGGGATTAAAAGTATCATAGGAGAATTGCAACACAGCAACTCTTTGGCTAAGGTCATGGCACAGGGAGATACAAGGCAATGAATAAGAAGAAAAATCACTTAAATGTGAAAAAGTTATTAATAAATCAGGAGAAATCAAGTGTGTGTGAGAAAGCTGGGTGTTTTGTATTTTGTGTTCTCTGATACATGGTTTACTAGCTGTATCATGACTCTATCATGAGCAAATGCTGTAAATTATTACAAACTACACAAAGTGAGACTTCTTCACAATACTTTCCCACTCAATGGTTTCCCAAATGTAAGAAGACCTTGACTTACACAGACGTGATCCTCTAGGAGTGGGGCTCAAGCCCCATACATTCCTTAGTATTATTAGTAATGTGTAAGAGCTTCATGGGTGCTAGGGTTAAAAATATGAGCAAGAGGACTTCAAGAAAAAGACAGTCTGATGAAGAGTAAGGAAAGCAAACAGCACACCGGAGCTGCTACTTTTACTACTACTTAATAAAAACAACAGAATGTGGTTGTGTAAACAGAACCTTTCCTTTAATAGAACATAACCTTGAGCAAGTTACTTATATGAAGCTTTGTGTTGTCATCTATAAAATATGGGTAACAGTTGCCTTGTGGAACAGTTTTACAGGTTAAATTAGATACTTGTGGGAAATGTTAGCACTGTGCCTGGAACAAAGTAAGAACTCAATGAATAGGAGCTATTCATGTATTGCTATTATTACCCATGTTAGTTCTATTATTGGTGATATAATGACATATTAAAAAAGCTTTTCCACCCAAGTAGAACATAGACTAGTGAGCACATTAAAATAGGCAGGCATGTTAAAAAGTAATTGTACTAGACATTATATATGATAATTATAAATGATTGCCAGGGAATCCATGCCAAAGATGTTATTTTTAAATTTCTCTCCAAAAACCAAATAGAGCTGGCATGACATTCTTTTTCATAAAAAGATTAAAGAAAAAGAAAAAAAAGAAGCTTCCTTGATGGTTATTAGGCCCATTTCTCAGCACAAAGGTTATAAAGAGTTCTAATAACTATGTGTCCAATGTAGATTTCTAAATATAAATAACACTTTTTAAAAAAGAATTATTTATTTATCTATTTGAGAAAGAGAGAGAGGACAAGCAAACATGAGTGGGACAGGTAGAGGACGAAGGAGAGAGAATCTCAAGCAGACTTCATGCTGAGTGCAGAGCCTGATGCAGGGTTCCATCTCATGACCCTGAGATCAAGACCCTGAGATCCCAACCTGAGTTGAAACCAAGGGTTGGATGCTTAGCTGGCAGTGCCCCCAGGCACCCCAGAATATAAATAACAATTTTTATAACCTTAATCAATAGTTTAAAAGTTAATATATAGTCAAAGATATGCAAAGACAAAAGTAGCCGAGTAATATATCAGAAATATTGGAAAACATCAAATGTGGTTTTCATTACAGTTTTTAAAATGCAGATAGTTGTTGAATTTATCTGGTTGGCTGTCCTTTATCTCTTGTTGACACAAAGAATTGAAAGTTGCCATCACTGTAACTTTTGTCCCTAACTTCATGGTGGTAATAACAATGGCCACCCAGACTGACAGGTGCTGTGACTGGAATACTTGTTTTAGGCTGAAGAACATTGATCGTCTCCATGCATGTCAGCTAAATCAGGGTTTTGAACTCCTGGGCAGGAAATGATTCCATGACCAAATAGAGCACTGGAGAAGGGATGATGGCAGAAAACTTTGTATTGACAGACCACTGCAGGAGGCAGAAGAGTGAAGGTTTCTTTGTTGTTTCACACTTGAGCTCATTCTAACCTGAACAAGTATGCAGAGAAAATGCCAAGGGATCTATAGGGTCCAACTGTCCTCACAAGTACCAATCATATGTTTTGGCTGACAATTCAACTCAAATGATAGAAAATACAGTTTTGACCTTTTAAGTGGGGTGTTTCCCTTCCATATTACATATATTGTAGAAGATATAAAATTATATGTAATTACCAGAATGCTAAAAATAGAGTGACATCAGACTTTTAGCCCTGTTCCCGAACTTCCTCATTTTCATATGGTTACAGATGTTCCTCTTAACACTATGAAGGTGAAAGTATGATTAGGAAATTTTATTTTTCATCCTGCTTCTATAAACTACATTTGTGGTTTTTGTGGCACACTATTAAAGAAGTTTACTAATACAATGGGTAAAAAATTTGAGAAACTACCTTTGTGCCTCCCTCATTTGAACTGACTACTTCATTTATTTGTTTTTGTTTTGGTGGGGGCTGAGAGGAGAGGTGGTGGAAGGGCTTTATTGATAGGACTCGAAGAGACAGACTATACAAATTGAGAATGTGTGAAAATAAGCAAAAGCATTAATTTTGAGGAAAAAATGCTTAATTCAGTATCTTAAATATCACTTCCCCATGGGAGTAAAGATATCTAGTCATTATGTATTGCACAAGAGAGCTATAAAATCAGTAGAACAGAAACTTTTTAAGTCATATCTCTCTTAAAATGATATTTTAGCCTCATTATTATATGAAAATAATGTGCTAAAGCATTACTATGAGGGAACTCTAGTTCCTACTACAATAAATAAGGTTTTAGTTTGCAAGTATTCAGGAAGAATGTAAATAATTAAATCAACTTGAAAAATGTGCCACAGATATAAAAGTGGCTCAGAGATTTGTGGGTACATAGACATAGGAGGAGGAATACAGTGACATGCTAAAGAATTTGGGAATAAGATTAATAAAGTACTGATTTAAGTAAAAATATGTGAGTGTTGATAGATATGCTACTAGTGAGTATTTTTGTCTTCATTAAGAATTGACCTCCACAAAGCAGCAAGATAGCGGAGGAGTAGGAGACTGATTATCATCAGGTCCCAGAAATTCACCCAGATAGCTATCAAACTATTCTGAACACCTACAAATTCTACAGGAGATCAAAGAGAAGAAGAGCAGCAATTCTAGGAACAGAAAATCGAATGCTTTCCAGAAGGTAGGCCGTGCAGAGAAGTGAATCTGTAGCAATGGGGAGATAGACTCCGGGGGGAGGGGCCGGCTCCCAGCAAGTGAGCGAGCTGCGGAGCACAGACTCGGTACTGTTAGAAGTTGGCTCCACTGAGGGTTGTCATCCCAGAGGCCAAGGGGGTGGGGAAATCTTAACGGGGACAGTGTGGTCTCAGGACCCACGGGGACACAAAAAGACCAGGGGTGTCTGAGCGCCACCCACCTCCCAGATATCAGAGAGAAGCTGATGGGAGAGACGGAGCCAAGCTGAGAAGGAGATCTCTCAGCTTGGTGTTACCTTGGGCTGGGATCCAAAGCACAGTCAGGCCACAGCTCTGTGAGCGGGCACCTCACCGGCGGCAGATCTGGAGAGACCCCTCCTTCCTCCTCCAGGAGGGGTGGCATGGGAGTGGCTGCAGGAATCTGCCGGGTTTTGGAGATTCTAAATGGGGCCGCATCAGAGAGAGAGATGCTCAGTCACAGTCTGGGTGAGCTTGGAGAGCGGCCGGAGACCAGGAGACGGGAGGGACTACTTTTCTCTGAGGTGCACTGAGGGCTGAGGCCCCAAGCCCTCGGCTCCTCCAGGTCGGAGACTGGGAGCCGCCATTTTCAGTGCCACCCTACAAAGCCCTACAGAAAGCATTCAGGGAACAAAAGCTCCCAAGAGCAAACCCGAGCTGATTACTTACCCTGGCCCCTGGTGAGGGCGGTGGGAATCCGCCTCGGGCAGAGACACTTGAGAATCACAGCAACAGGCCCCTCCCCCAGAAGACCAGAAAAAAACATCCAATCAAAGTCAAGTTCGAGATTGCTGAGAATTGTGGAACTCTGGAGCTAAGGGAAAGCAATGCAGAGAATTCATGGCTTTTTCCCCATGATTCCTTAGTCATTCAAGGTTAAATTCTTTGAATTTTTTTTCTTTGAATTATTTTTTTACTTTTTTCTTTTAAATTTTTTCCCTATTTTAACATTTTTAACTATTATATCTTATCAATACTTTTTAATCTTTTTTTAATTTTCATTGTTATAATCATATTTTGTCCCTTCATTGTATTTAACCTTATTTTTTTGTATACATATAGGGTCTGTTCAATTCATCACTCTAATAGATATAGATAGAGGTAGATATAGAGATAGAGTCAGAGACAGAAATAGATATAGAAACAGAAATAGATAATATAGATATAGATGTAGGATTTTGTTTTATTTATTTTTGTTTTGTTTTGTTTTCATTTGTATGATTTTGGTTTTTTGTGTTTTGGATTTTTCCCTTTCTTTTCTCCCCAGTTCCAAGTCTCTTCTAAGTAGGTTAGTGTATATTTCTCTGGGGTCATTGCTACCCTTTAGTATTTGGTTCTCTCATCCATCTAAATTCTTATCTGCATAAAATGACAAGGTGGAAAAAATCAACACAAAAATAGAACAAGAGGCAGTAATGACAGCTAGGGACCTAATCAATGCGGACATTAGAAATATGACAGAACTAGAGTACAGAATGATGATTCTTAAGGTGCTGGCTGGGCTCAAAAAAGCCATGGAGGATAACAGAGAAGCCCTCTCTAGAGAAATAAAAACCCTTTCTGGAGAGATAAAAGAACTAAAATCTAACCAAGCTGAAATCAAAAAAGCTATAATGAGGTGAGATTGAAAATGGAGGCTCTTACTGCTAGGATAAATGAAGAAGACAGAATTAGTGATTTAGAAGACAAAATGTCAGAGAATAAACAAGAGGATGAAAAGAGAGACAAACAACTACTGGACCATGAGGAGAGAATTCGAGAGATAAGTGATATCATAAGACAAAACAACATTAGAATAATTGGGATCCCAGAAGTGGAAGGGGGGGCAGGAGATATATTGGAGAAAATTTTAATACAGAATTTCTCTAATTTGGTGAAGGGAACAAGCATCAAAATCCAGGAGGCACAGAGAACCCCCCTCAAAATCAATAAAAATAGGTCCACACCCCATCATCTAATAGTAAAACTTACAAGTCCTTGTGACAAAGAGAAAATCCTGAAAGAAGCTCAGGACATGAGATCTATAACATACAATGGTAGAAATATTAGACTGATAGCAGACCTATCCACAAAGACCTGGCAGGCCAGAAAGAATTGGCATGATATATTCAGAGCACTAAACGAGAAAAATATGCAGCCAAGAATACTATATCCAGCTAGACTGTCATTGAAAATAGAAGGAGAGATAAAAAGCTTCCAGGACAAACAAAAACTCAAGGAATTTGCACACACCAAGCCAGCACTACAGGAAATATTGAAAGGAGTCCTCTAAGCAAAGAGAACCTAAAAGAAACATAGGCCAGAAAGGAAGAGACACAATATACCGTAACAGTCACCTTACAGGCAATACAGTGGTTCTAAATGCATATCTCTCAATAGTTAGTATGAATGTAAATGGACTAAATGCCCCAACTAAAGGACACAGGGTATCGGAATGGATAAAAAAACAAGACCCATCGATATGCTGTCTACAAGAAACCTATCTTACATGCAAAGACAACTCCAGATTTAAAATGAGGGGGTGGAAAACAATTTACCATGCCAATGGACAGCAAATGAAAGCTGGAGTGGCAATCCTTATATCAGATAAATTAGATTTTAAGGCAAAGAATATCATAAGAGATGAGGAAGGACACTATATCATACTAAAAGGATCTGTCCAACAAGAAGATCTAACAATCATAAATATCTATGCCCCTAACATGGGAGCAGCCAATTATATAAACCAATTAATAACAAAATCAAAGAAACACATTGACAATAATACAATATTAGTAGGGGCCTTTAACACCACCTTACTGAAATGGAAAGGTCATCGAAGCAAAAGATCAACAAGAAGATAAAGGCTTTAAATGACACCTTGGACCAGTTGGACATCACAAATATATTCAGAACATTCCATCCCAAAACAACAGAATACACATTCTTCTCTAGTGAACATGGAACATTCTCCAGAATAGACCATATTCTGGGTCACAAATCAGGTCTCAACAGGTACCAAAAGATTGGGATCATTCCCTGCATATTTTCAGACCATAATGCTCTGAAACTAGAACTCAACCACAAGAGGAAAGTTGGAAAGAACTCAAATACATGGAGGCTAAAGAACATCCAACTCAAGAATGAATGGTTCAACCAGGAAATTAAAGAAGAATTAAAAAAATTCATGAAAACAAATGAAAATGAAAACACAAATGTTCAGAATCTTTGGGACACAGCTTTTGCTTGAGAGGAAAGTATCTAGCAATACAAGACTTTCTCAAGAAACAAGAAAGGTCTCAAATACACAACCTAACTCTACACCTACAAAAGCTAGAGAAAGAACAGCAAAGAAAG
>LNAC01000264.1:1863898-1879169 GCA_002007465.1 Ailurus styani
ACAGTGAGATACCACCTTACACCAGTCAGAATGGCTAAAATCAACAAGTCAGGAAATGATAGATGTTGGCGAGGTTGTGGAGAAAGGGGCACCCTCCTACACTGTTGATGGGAATGCAAGCTGGTGCAGCCACTCTGGAAAACAGTATGGAGGTTCCTCAAAAAGTTGAAAATAGAGCTACCCTACGACCCAGCAATGGCACTACTGTGTATTTACCCTAAAGATACAAAGGTAGTGATCTTCAGGGCCACATGCACCCGGATGTTTATAGCCACAATGTCCACAATAGCCAAACTATGGAAAAACCCAGATGTCCATCAACAGATGGATGGATAAAGAAGAGTTGGTATATATATATACAATGGNCACAATGTCCACAATAGCCAAACTATGGAAAGAACCCAGATGTCCATCAACAGATGGATGGATAAAGAAGAGTTGGTATATATATATACAATGGAATACTATGCAGCTATCAAAAAAACGAAGTCTTGCCATTTGCAACGATGTGGATGGAACTAGAGGGTATTATGCTGATCAAAGTAAGTCAATCAGAGAAAGACAATTATCATATGATCTCTCTGATATGAGTAACTTGAGGGGCAGGGTGAGGGGTTGTGGGCGGTAGGGAGGGAAAAATAATGAAACAAGATGGGATGGGGAAGGAGACAACCATACGAGACTCCTAATCTCACAAAACAAACTGAGGGTTACTGCAGGGGTATGAGGGTAGGGATAGGGTGGATGCTTTATGGACATTGGGGAGGGTTTGTGCTTTGTTGAATGCTGTGAAAGATGTAAGCCTGATGATTCACAGACCTGTACCCCTGGGGCAAATAATAAAATTAAAAAAAAAAAGTGTTCACCTCCAGGAAATCTTGGATCACAATGCAAGGATGTCAGGATGACGTGATGCTGTCTCTAAAAGGACATTACACACATGGAGTCCTAAAAAGTAGAATATAAGGAAAGTGGGTCTATTATCGTCTCCAGTAATATTTACTGTGGGAGAGGTCCTAGCTGCTGGGATAAACTATTAGATCCTACTGTTTATTATTGAGAAAGGGCATCAGAACCCTGTAATGCTATAATACCATCCAAAATGATCCCTTATACATCTTGAATTATTTTGGCTTTTCACTCAGTTTACTATGCTAGGATCAGAATTTTATGCTCAACAGGAGATAAATCTTAATCACTTTGCAGTATTAATTTTATTTTAAGAATTTGGGATTTTGATATAGTCAAATCTTTTGCCAACTATATAACAAACTCTTAACTGTAATACATAGTAGACAATTAAAATAACTCAGATTTAGTATTATGCAAATAGAGCTTACAATTAAGCCAATAGAAAACCATTTTTGAAAAATAAGTGTGTCTATCAGTTATTTATTATTCCTTTTACAAAATTCCTCCAAAATAGTGGCATAAAACCACAATGATTTATTGTTTTTCATAATTCTGTGTATTGGCAATCTGGGCAGTTCTTCTACTGGTCTAACTGGGGTTCCCTCACTCAGCTGCAATCGTCTGATGACTTGAAGGTACTGGGCAAGTCAGAACGACTTCACTCACATGTCTGGCAATCTGTATTCTCTGTTGTTTGTGGCACATCAGTTACCTCCATAGGATTCTTCCACCACTTTTTACTTGATCAAAACCATTCAAAAGAGTGTCTTAATATCAAGAAATTGGAGATACAGAGTCTACCTCCTGATGGAAGAAGCAGCTACATTACACAGCAAAGCAACATGGATACAGAGATGCTTTCTGCATTTGAAGCACACTTCTGTCCAACACTTTCCATGGCACTCTGCCCCAGTAGTTCCCATTGTGCTTTTCAGTGCTTGCTCAATACGTCCATTCAGTACTTCACTAAGGACCTGTGTAAGACCACAGTCAGAGAAATGGGAGGCAGAGGCAGGAATTACAGCAGTAATGGAAGAGTTGAATATTTTTGATGTTTTAAATGCAAAGTCTGTCTTTAAAAACAAAAACAAAAACAGTTCATGGATCTGTGTTGACCTTCACATAGGGAAAAGAAATCAGCCAAATGTACCAAAGAAATCAGAGAAAAAAAAAGTGCTCTGAAAAATATTCCAAAACATAAAGCATGCAGGAAAATAAATGCTTGTTACAAAGCTAAAATAAGAAGGTTGCACTGAAAAACACTTATATCCAAAATGGATTTCACAAATCTATGTTTTGTGTAAAAATTGTCCCAGCTATCTTATTCATGCTTTTATTGTTTGTTTGGTAATAAAAATATTTTCCAGCTCTGAATAAAAACAAGTTTGCATCAGAAAAAAAAAAAAAACCAACAAACTCAAAAAGCTTATGTCCTGTGATGGCATGGGACATAAACTTTTTTTTCCGGATTGTTTTAAAAACAGAAATAAATAGTAGATGTGATAGCTTTTGTGTTTAAATTGGAAGAAAAATATGAAGAAAAGCAATCACTAACAAAATATCCAAAGAAAATGAAATACTAGGTAGAAGGGAACCACTTAACAGTAGCTAAAAGGAAAATTGATGACAACTGAGGTTCCCAGGCCTCTGAACAACCTCAGCTGTTCTGTCCTTAAACTTCAAACAAAGGAGACATTGGGCCACTGGGAAATTGCTGCTCAAGAACCTACAATAGCTTCCTTTTAACCAATAAATCAAATTCTTTCTTGTGGAAACATAAGAGTTTCTATATGCAGGTCCCTTTGGAAGTATCCAGGCTGGTCTGCCTCAGCTTGCCAGGAGGAGCCCCCGGTCAGCTCAGGGAGCCATCTGCTCACTGGCAATCAATCATGCTGATCTTCTGTCTACATGCGGTGCTCCTGGTACTCCACCCTGGAACTCGCTGTGTCTCCTATTCTAATTATTCACATCCTATGCCTGTGAGGTGTGCCCACCTCCAACACCCTCTGTTAAAGTCTATCCAACTATTCTAGGCTACATTAACCTTTCCTTTCCCAACTTCCCTAGGGAAATCTTAGAACTGATAACATGCAATAACAAGTATTAGAGAAATAGCAACTCTGCTATATTGGATGCTTTTTATGTGCCAGGACAGTAGGTGATGTCATATTTGGGTTTTCCAGCTTCTGTTCTTTCTCTCAAGTAGCATTCTTACTACCTAGTAGGCAATGATCCTAGCCTGTTGTACATAGTCTCGAATTAAGGAAAATTTCAAGAGACTGTCTTCCAGTTCAAAGCCTAGAAGACAGCTCTTTCCTTATTCCAGTACCCCATAGGCAATAAACACAAGCCTTTTGTTCTTGAGGAAGTGATGGAAGGGCTAGTAGAATGGCCTGAGGTCATTTACCAGGTGGTGGCAGTCACTAGAGTAGTGTTCTCAGTATCCTGTTGAGACCCTTTCAACTATAAGACCACTGTTTGCTTCTTATCTCTTGCTTCGTATCTTTCTGGAGCTGCTAATTCATGTCATTCCTATATCTGCTCTGGGAAGCCTCCTGTTAATTCTGTGAGTTCCATGGACCTTTTCAATAAATCACTTTACTTCAATTAGCCTGAATCTCCTTCCGTTATTTGCAGCCTGGTATTGTGATATAGCTAGGCACTATAGGAAGTATAGATAGAGCAGGTATAATCCCGTGTTACAGACACAGTCCAGAGCAAAGCTAGTTTTTAATTTTCCTGTAACTGAACTTAATGGTTATGTTGTTAGATAGTGGAAATGAATCTTAGCTAATTCAGGGCAACCTCCAATCAACTTAAAATCTCCCCCTACCTGTATTCTCAGGGCTGCTTCAGTTCATGAGGCTTTTAAGACATGGGCTGGTCAGGAGGAGGCTCTGTGTCTCCATAGTTGTTACCTATCCATGCTGGATCCATCATGATGACTGATTTCCCTCCAGATTCATGGCCATTGTTATAGGCTAAATTATGACCACTTTCCTCAAAAGTTACATGCTGAAGTCCTAATTTCTAGGGCCTCAGTATGTGATAATATTAGGAAATAGAGCCTTTAAGGAGCTGAATAAGTGAAAATGACAATGTTTAGGAGGGCCATAATACAATCTGGCTAGTGTCATGATAGGAAGAGGAAACTTAGACACAAAAAGAGACATCAGGGATGTCCTTGAACAGAGAAAGTCCCATGTAAAGACACAATATAAAGGCAGCCATCTGAAAGATTTGATCTCAGACTTCCAGTCTCTAGAACTGTGAGGCTATAAATTTCTGTTGTTGAAGTCACCTGGCCTGTGGTACTAGCCCTAGCAGACTAATATGGCCATTGCTCCATATTAATCATTACTGTTTACCCCTCCTATTCCTAACCTCTACAGATTTGAATCCGAAGCTCTTTCACATGCTTCCTTGACCTTCCTGGGCAGTTCTAGTTTCCCCTAAAACCCATGTTCTTAACTACTACTTTAGATTGTTTCCTGCCCAATTATACTATCAGATTGCTTGCTTCATGCTTGAATGTGTACTGTGTCCTCAAGGAGCACATGAGTTTACTGTATAATTAAACTCAGTCATATTGATGATTGACACCTTCATAGATTTTGGAACTAATTTACTGTTTGTAGAGATGCCCTACTTTGTTCCAGGACTCCTGAACCCACCTAAAGTATCTTCTTATGGATCAATGAAAAAGGAATATTGGATGTAGGTCTCATCACCCAGCAACAACTGCTTTATAAGGAAACACTTAGGACAATGTTATGCCAGTTTGCTTTATACAAAATAAAGTTTCCATAAAATAACTAAAGATAGACACAGATATACACACATGCATAAATATCATAATGTTACTTTATATAAAGTTATTAATCTTGTAAATCCTTGAGAATTTTATGTTACTAGGTTGGAATCAAACTGCAACTGTTGTAGCATCCAGTTCAGAGTGGCCACTTAGTAAATATTTTTTTAAATAATTGATGCAGAAAAAAAATAGTTGATGCAGAAGATAATTAACATCGATTCATGCTTTGCTATAGTCAATGACAATTTGTTAAATGTTGTTTTACCTTTTGTTTTAGAAAGAAATGAGAAAAAAGAGAAAGCTGATTTTCCAGGCAAGAAATGAACAAAATATTGCTGGACAGCCAACATCTGGTATCACTTAAGTCTGGACTGGACAGAGAGAGGAAAAAAAAAGATTATACCAAAGGGAACAATCTCGTATTTGCAGGGAAAAGAAGGAGATGACACAGTTGGTCTTTTCCAAGATTAAACACTTTGCATTTTGGAGCCTCATTGCAAATAGAGTGTTTATCTTTGTTTAGGTTTTGCATTTCATTGTCTAGTAAATAAACTCTGGAGGCAACAATGCTAGAATCCTCATTTCCCAGAGAATGATGCCAAAGTACCTTAACTTTTCCAAGTCCTTAGCAAGCTACTCTTGAAGGCGGCCATCGGTTAAAAAAAAAAAAAGTGCATTAAATTCACATGGAGGGGTTGGGTAGCTGTTCTCCTTTCCAGGAAAGTAAGAAAGAGAAAGAATGTCCTTTCCAGGTCAGTGTACTATATGATTACCAGGAAATTTGAGCAACTTAAATCAACTTGTGTTGGGAGTACAGATGTTTTAAGTAATAACTCCCATATAAATCAGTGGTGAATTGAATGTTGCTCATTTACCTTTAGAGCACTGTAAAAGCAGCCAGAACTCCGTGTATCTGCAATGTAGCCACATGGCTGTTACGTACAGAAATATAAATTTCCATATGTAAATATAAATTTCACCTGAGTGGAATTTCACCTAAGTCCAAGGAGAGCAGGATAAAGTATCATGTCCCTTGGCCTGGACATCCTAGATCCCCTCACTTGCTTCAGCGTTTAATCCACATTCATTAATAAGTGTTTTTACTCTAGCAGCCAAATTAATGGCCCCTTTGTGCAATTATGATACATTTCTTGATTCTATATGACTATACTAAAATGCTATGAGTTATAAACTTTATAACATAGTTACAATATTGATACTAAAATATAAATGGACGCAGGAAGGCTGGAAGCTGACTAGTTATACAGATAGGTCTAGTGAGGAAAGCTAGACTCTGAGAGTCAAACGTCAAATATATGTGACAAAAATGAAATTA
The DNA here is from genome assembly GCA_002007465.1 of Ailurus styani. Classification (NCBI taxonomy): domain Eukaryota; kingdom Metazoa; phylum Chordata; class Mammalia; order Carnivora; family Ailuridae; genus Ailurus; species Ailurus styani. The sequence goes on from LNAC01000264.1 coordinate 1,869,961, forward strand.
CGACTTTTATCTCAGAAAACTATTTCCTATAACTGATGTCTCCAATAATTTATGATCTCTATTTCCAAGTGATCTCAGATATTATGTGGTTATAGGATAGCAGGTGATTCTGGGCAAGAAAGTGAACATTAAAGACATTGCAATCATTAGCAAGAAAAGAAGAGTTTAGCCACTGTTCTTTAGGATTATCTATCTACACACTCTCCCCACCACACCCCCACACACATAAGGGTGACAACTTAACAAATTGTAAATATTGACTTGGGTAGTAATGGCCCAGATACTCATTAGTTTTCTCCACTCTGTTGAAAAAAAGAATTCTATCTAGGAAATGGGTGTGGATTTCCTGACAGAAATATTCTCTTTTCCACCCTGCAGACTGACAGAGAACATGTCAGAGAATGTGGCTGAAGCTGTTGGCCTACCTGGTATGCTAATACTGAATCCTAGAATCTACAGGCTTCCCAACCAGTCCCTGCAGTCCTTCCCTTCCCCAGGAGCACTTTCTCTGAGGAAGCATGTGAACCCACTGCCCTCACAAGCAGCAATTCACTCCTCTAAAAGAATGCAAGGGCTGAACAGAGCATACATTGTTTCTCCAAACTTTTCAATCAGATCAGTTGCTCTATCTTCCCAGGGGTGACATCAGTAAAGGAGTGGATCCGGAAGTAGGCAAAAAGTATCCACTTTAAGGGTTGAGATGGATCCAGTTTATTATTATGCAAAGAAGAAGACATCAGTCTCAAACCCTCGTGTCTTCAGGTCAGTCATGTACCCTCTTACAGGGCAGCCGTGGAGACATCTGTCAGGCTTGTAGCAGGAATACAGGTGATTGTTCTGATGAGAAGTGTGAGTTAGAAGGAGTGTGAGGGGTGCCTGACTGTGGCAAGGATGATTATTACTCATGTTCGTGTCACCAGTCCCAAGAGCAGGGACAGGCACTCATTAAATGTTTGTTGAACATAACTGATACCTAGTAGCACTTCTGAAAATAAATACACAATAATGCATAGTTGCATGGCTACCAAAGATAGTGGATAAAAGTATCAACTTGACAGTTAGACTGACTGTGGTCAAGGTCAAACATAAGTCCACTCTGTGCTTGATGATGACCTGGGTGAGAAACCTAGCCCTTCTGTGTTTCTCTGTTCCCTTACCAGTAAAATGCAAATATGATAGTATCTACCTAGGAGGGTCATAATGTAAATACAAGAGGTAATACAGGCATGTCATAATGACTGGCCATGATTCACAGTAATTAAAATAGTTTATGAAATTATAAAATTACTTATGAACTACATACACACTTAACTGAGATTGATTTTTCCTGAAGTGTTCTTATTATATAGGGAGGTATCTATAATGACCCATAGAGATGGTAAGAAAATAATATTTGGTGCTACCATGATTTTACAGAGCCCCTTTTCTCTGAAGAGCCCAATCATTGATGTTTTCATTTGTATACACTACAGTAATAATACTTGGTCATATATCATCCACTGTGCTAACTGCTTCAGTCAGCATTTCAGTCCTTTATGGTAACTCTGTCTTATGGAAGTATGAAGCCCAGGTAAAGATCTAGAATGGAGAACTTAATAATATATCCAACAAAATATGCAAACAGTGTTTTGCCTACAATGTGTAAATAATGTCAAATTTTAGAATTTTGACATCCAAATTTGTTGATTTAGGGATAAAATCACTTGTCTCTGAAGAACAGAATTGCATAGGTTGGAGATTGGTTAAATAGCAATGATTTGTGACAAATTCAGAGAGAAATTAAGTTCCTCAACTGGTAAGATGAGCCTTGAAAAATAGATCAAAGGATAATACACCTGAAAAGGAAGACATCCAAGGAATGTCGTGGGCAGCAGCAGCCCCAGCTGATAATCACTGAGCACACACTCTATAAAGAGCTTACTTCAGACTGTTCTATTCCTCACCTGAATATACTCGGAGTTCTGCCTGAAACTCTTTGAGGTCACTTCCTACTCTAACCCAGATATTTATTTTCACATCTTATATTTCCCTTATGGCTTCTTGGTTGTCCTTTACTTTCATAACCCCATATAATATCTTGAGAGATTCTCGTTCTATAATTAATGGGAAATCTATTTTTTCTTCCACTAACTCTGGGCTGGGGGCTATGGTATAAATTACATTTTTCCTGGTAAATTCTTCCCTTTTATTATAGTTTTCTATTCACTGAATTATTGATCCTTACTCTGACCAAATTTTAATGGTCACTGTGTCCTTTTTTTTGTATTATGTCCTGATATGTTGGATCTCAATTCTTTCATCCCCAAAAGGCCCACCACCACAACGAAGAAGTACTTATAAGACATTTTTCTAAAATTTTGAGCTAATAAGAGGGATTTCAGAATATCTATTGACACTGACTACCAATAACTGAGATTAGAACACTGTTCTCCTAAAAAATCATGAGCCATTTACTGAAAGTGGTTGTCCATAATTCATGCCTAAGAGTATCATCATCTGGAGAAGACTACTCTCAAGACTCTTCTTCTCTTCTTAGGTGTAAATCCTCAAACTCCACCTTCTTTTTTGACCTTCTCAGTCAAGCAATTGTCTTTCCATGTTTTACCCCAAATAGGTCCCAGGCACATCATTTGCTTAAGGGAAAAATCATTAAGGTACTTGGTAGACAAACATCTACCTAATCCTGAAACTCTTGTGCAGTAAATGTACCAGAAGAAAAATGGAAGTGAAATGACAATTTCCTGTTAATGATTATCAAATTTTTAGGTTTTCCTACCAATTTTGGACTACCAAAAAAGAGCGATGGAAATGTATTTCCCCTCTGTCCAGAGCAAACTATTAGAAGTCATATGTTTCTATTACTGTTATCTATATACATGACTTATCTCTGTATTTATCTCTGTACTGTGAGAACCTTATGGACAACATTCACTTCTGGTTAATAGCTGAATAGGCCATTGTATTGAGAAAAAAAAAGGCAAGATAACAAAATGTTATAGGATTGTGTACGTTGGGCCTTCAATAAACACATGCTGAATAAATGGGAGTAGAGGTTATAGAACACATAGAAAATGGAAACTTTATATTAATATAATTATGCATCAATACCTAGACAAATTAAAATTTAAACAGAAGAGCTGAACAAAATATAATGAATTTGGACAGTCACTGACTTAATGCTTATTATGTATACACCATAAGGTAAACATAGCTGGGTTTTGGCTATGTTCTTTGTGCATAACATTCTAATGGGTACCATGGATGCATTTCAAAGATAGAGGCAAGCATGCTTGCTCATCCACATGAGCCATGTTATGGTAGTCCCAACCTTATCTGTGGTTTCACTTTCCATGGTTTCTATTACCTGTGGTCAACCACAGTCTGGAAGCTGAAGATCATCCTTGTGACATAGAGTCAGAAGGTCAATGACAGCCTAATGCTACATCACAACACCTACATCATTCACTTCACTTCATCTCATCACATCTGCATTTAATTATCTCACACATCACAAGAAGAAAGGTGAGTACAAGATATTTTGAAAGACAGAGACCATTATTCATATAACTTTTATTATAGTATATTGTTATAATTGTTCTATTTTATTAATATTGTTGTTAATCTCTCACTGTCCCTGATTTATAAAATAAACTTTATTATAGGTTTGTATATATAGGAAAAATATAGTATATATAGGGTTCTACACTATTTGTGGCTTCAGGAACCCACTGGGGGTCTTGTATATAAACATGATAGTGGGAAACATAAGAGTTAGGCTCTCCACATTAGTGGATAATTTATATCTTGCAAAAGTTAACTGAGAGGAAATAGTAAAGCCCTCTCACTGCATCATGCCACTAGTTCTTATTACAGTGATGGTACAGTAGCTTAACAATGAAGACACAGAAGGAGAGAACCCTTTGGCTAGATTCATTGGCATTTTGCTACTGAACCAGGTTGGGAAATTATATAGTAGCACACAGAGAGCAGTACTTCCTAATTATTCCAATTAGCTCTCCAAACCAGTCACTGGAAGGACTCTTTCTTCCATTCCCTATGGTGATAAAAGTAGAATCAAACAAGTCACATTTTCTCCATTTTGAATTTCTCCCATGTAATATATCACAGTGGAAAGCTGTTCTTCCTTATCGTTATTGATAAGAAAAACAAGACCGTGCGTAGAGGAAGACTCCTTCATCTGGGTCTTGAGAAAGAAAAAATGTTTAGAGGCTACATGTCCAGGAAAATATCTATGGCAGTGAAGTTAATGATCTTTCCAGACTGGATCTGACAGAATTCATGATGCAGTCTAGTCAAGCTCAGTCTTCAAGAAGGCCCAGCCAATCCAGTCAAGCAATGGCAATGACACTTAGGTGCTGTTTTAATTTGCTCAGGTTTTCATAACAAAGTACCACAGACTGAGTGGCATAAACAACAGAAATCTATGTTCCCACGGTTCAGGTTTGGTTTCTTCTGAAGCCTGTGTCCTTGGCTTGTGTAATGCCATGTTGTTCCTCTGTCTTCACCCAGTCTTTCATTTGCACTCATGCATGCCTGCTGTCTAAATTTCTTCTTCTTATAAAGATACCAGTCAGATTGTGTTAGGGGCACCCTAAAGACCTCATTTTAGCTTTATTGTGTGTTTACACACCTTATCTCCACATATAGTCACATTTGAAGTAGTGGATGTTAAGACTACAATATATGAATTTGGGGGAGGGAATAAGTAAATCATTAAAGATGCCATACAGCTAGTTTATGAGGAGGGAAGAATTTTATCCTGATTTGTGCCTGTGTGACATATTTATAAACTCTACATGTCAGAGAACATTTATTTAAATAAATAGGAATCTACTTAATGTTTGAAATCTTGTCATGGCATGGACAGTCCATATGTTCTCACTGACCTATAGGAACTGCGTGATAGGTTTTTTGTTTGTTTGTTGTTTTTCAAATGATTTGGTTAAGTAAGGTTACTTTCTATGAAGAATCCAGTAGCTTTTTGGGATGATTACACATTTTTTAAATAAATAATCTGCTTAATCGGCCACTATAGGCTGATACAATATTATGTCTGCACAAATTCCTACTTCTAACATCAGACAATAACATGTTTTTCTCCATGAAAGTTTTCTGAGGAAAAGCAAAACTTAAATTATTCAACCAATACCTATTGAATACAACTTTATATGCAGTAGTACAAGAGGTGCTATATAAAATAAAGCTGAAAAACTTTATCGTTTAATATGGCTCCTGTAAAGATTCTTCACCTCAAAAAGATGAAACAAAACATGAGATAACTTCACAAAATGAATTCTAAACCTGCACAAATTTAGAAAATTTCATTTTAAACAAAAAGTGGGAAATTTAAAAACATAGTTCTGTAGCAGGTATTTTATTCTATATTTTAATGAACAAAAGTTATTTTTATATGGTGACAAACCTATGTAATTGAATTTAATTATGAGTTAATATGTTTTAATTTTCTAATTTAAACCATTTACTGAATCATATGAAATTCTGTCTAAAGAAATATAAAAAATTCAACATTGGGCACCTCGGTGGCTCAGTGGGTTAAAGCCTCTGCCTTCGGCTCAGGTCATGATCTCAGGGTCCTGGGATCGAGGCCCGCATCAGGCTCCCTGCTCAGTGGGGACCCTGCTTCCTCCTCTCTTTGCCTGCTTCTCTGCCTACTTGTGATGCAATCTCTCTCTCTGTGTCAAATAAAAAAAAAAATCAACATTAATCATGTTCCAAACACTATTCTCTATATAAATGTTTTCATGAATGAATATGTTTTTGCTTACTCTTAGAATTACTGAGTGTCTATTATTTAAAAATAGTAGGAGGATTTGTTTCCATATCTATCCATTAATCATTTTTAATATCCATTTCAAACAGCCAAAATCAACTCCATAACACAGAATTCAGTTATTTTATAAAATAACAGCAGAAAAGAAAATAATAACAAGAAATAAGCAATGTTACAAATAATGCTTAGTAATATTGATAAAATTATGCCCTCATAACATACTCCTAACTTAATATTATAGCTGGTTTTTAGTAGATTGGAATATATATATATATATATATATATATTAAAGATTTTATTTATTTATTTGACAGAGAGATAGAGAGCACAAGTAGGCAGAGTGGCAGGCACAGGGAGAGAAGCAGGCTCTCCGCCGAGCAGGGAGCTGGATGTGGAACTTGATCCTAGGACCCTGGGATCATGACCTGAGCCGAAGGAAGCAGCTTAACTGACTGAGCCACCCAGGCACCCAAGATTGATATATTTTTACTGAATATATACTACACTCAAAACAAGATACTGTATAAGATACTGTAATAAATACGGTGAAATCCATAGTCCTCAGAGAGATTGAGGATAACTGTTTAAGAGATATTTCATTTATTTGTAGAATAAAACATTAATAAAACACAGATGAGGTATTAATATAAAAGTGTAAACAAAGTTCGAGAGGCAGAGAACCTGTTCCTGTTTGTTTAGGGAGAAGTCGTATTAGGAAAGAATTAAGTAGATAGAACTCGAGAAGATACTTAAGGGTTTAACAATATTTTTGCTAATAAAAATGAAAATAAGGAGTTAAAGAGTGAACTCCAGGTAGAAGAAGCAATATATTTATAGGCATTAAAAAGTTTAATGTCTAAAATGAAAAGTCTTGATGGGGTGAACTTACAACCTGATTTGCCCAAGACATTGCAGGTTTATTATGCATTGTCTTAACATCCCCTTTCTCTCTCTAAAACGTCAGCTTAGATTATACTTTATATAGCCACCCTAAATGGAGAGAAATCAGAAATCTCAAAGACACTTACAGCTAATGATTATAAATGCAAAAACAAATCTGGAAGGAGGTAATGAAAATTGGGAGAAGAAAGCATAGAAAACAAATCCAGAAGGAGGCAATGAAAAAGTGAAGAAAGTACATAGCCACCCTAAATAAAGAAAAATCAAAAACCTCAAAGAACACTTAGAGCTAATGAATATAAATGCAAAACAAACCCAGAAGGAGGTAATGAAAAAGTGGGAGAAGAAAGAATAGAAAGGTAGTTATAACTGGGTCACACATTATAGTACTTAGTATTCTTCACACAAAGTATTACTGTTAGCCCAATTTTCATGTTAATAGGCAATAACTGCAACATAACCTTTACATTAATTGTAATTTACTTTGGAATTACACTTTGGAATCACATTTATTTATTTTAACATCATAACTTACTTTTCTAATTTTTAAAGTAACTTTAAAATAGCTTACACTCATGGGGCACCTGGATGGCTCAGTCAGTTTTGAGACTGACTTTTGATTTTGGCTCAGGTCATTATCTCAGGGTGATGAGATGGAGCTCTGTGTTGGGCAATGGGCCGGGAATGGAGCCTGCTCAATATTCTTTCTCTCTTCCTCTCCCTCTGCCTCTCCTCACCACTCACAAGTGTGCATGTGCACTGTTTCTCTAAAAAATAAATAGTTTATACTCCTTAAACCAATACCAGCTAAAATCAAAAGAAACTGGTCATGGTTGTGATAAATAGTCCAGACCATGAAAACTGCAATCTATGCAATCTATGAAGTAGATTATTCACATGTGTGTAAAACAGAATTCCTTTGTGGGAGGAAGACTACGTTGTGTAAGTTTCTTTTAATATGATTCTGTTTATTTTTATTCAATTCTTCCATTCAATTTTAACCTTCCTGCAGGCAATGATGATTCCTTTTCTATTTCTAGTAAAATGCCTATATACATGAAATAAAAAGTGAGGACTGATTAACTGAGCAGTGTTCCATTAGAAAAGGAAAACTGCAATGAATATATCTATACCAGCCACTTAAATGTCTCACTAGTTACCTTGTGTATGCAAGTGTTTTAATAGTTTCGCATCTGTACTGCTAACCTAGCACTGTGACACATCTACCAAATTTTCATCACCAACATCATGCTGTTGCTTCATATGCCTCATGCTTGCCATTTTTATTATGTCATATTTTCCCTACAGAAGTCTAATCTCAATGGAGACCACTTAGAGAGGAAAACAAATACTTTTTATAAAAGAGCTATATTTATTACATGGAAATATTGATGAGTTTTCAGTTATTTAAAAGCCTATTTGCTTTTCCTAAAACTTCCTCTTCATTGGACAGGTGTGATAAAGATTTATTTGGTAGAATAAACATTAAGTAATATTGGCAGGTTAAAAGAATTAATATTGTCAGAAACTAGAATATAGGATTTGCCCATTTCTCTGAGTTTTACTGCTTTCTATGTCCAATAAGTTTGTGTATAAGAACCTGCATGTCCATTCACCAAGTGGAAATTGTGAAGTTTCTCTTGTTAAGAATTTTGATTTTTAGAGAGGTAGCGGCAATATGGCAGAGGTGTAGGAGACCGATTATCATCAGGTCCCAGAAATTCACCCAGATAGCTATCAAACTATTCTGAAAACCTACAAATTCTACCTGAGATTGAAGAGAAGAAGAGCAGCAATTCTAGGAACAGAAAATTGACCACTTTCTGGAAGGTAGGACGTGTGGAGAAGTGAATCTGAGGCGACGGGAAGATAGACCCGGGGGGAGGGGCCGGCTGCTGGCAAGGGAGCGAGCAGCGGAGCACAGACTCGGAACTGTTAGAAGTCGGCTCCACTGAGGGACGTCGCCCCAGAGACCAAACGGGGGGTGAAACCCCTGCAGGGACAGTGTGGTCTCAGGACCCACGGGGACACAAAAAGACCAGGGGTGTCTGAGCGCGACCGAGCTCCCAGGTCTCCGAGAGAAGCCGGCCGGAGAGACGGAACTGAGCTGAGGTGTCTCTCATCTTGGTGATACCTTGGGCTGTGATCTGAAGCGCAGCCAGGCCACTGCTCTGTGAGCGGGGACCCCACGGGCGGCAGACCCGGAGAGACCCCCTCCTTCCTCCTCCGGGAGCAGTGGCGCGGGAGCGGCTGCAGGAATCTGCCGGGTTCAGAGATTCTAAATGGGGCCGCACCAGAGATAGAGACACTCTGTCACAGGCCGGGTGAGCTCGGAGTGCAGCCAGAGACCAGGAGACAGGAGGGACTGCTTTTCTCTGAGGCACACTGAGGACTGAGGCCCCAGGCTCTCGACTCCTCCTGGTCAGAGAATGGGAGCTGCCATTTTCAGTCCCATCCTCCAACGAGGTACAGAAAGCATTCAGGGAACAAAAGCTCC
>LNAC01000264.1:1882638-1904922 GCA_002007465.1 Ailurus styani
AAGAACACCCTACTCAAGAATGAATGGGTCAACCAGGAAATTAAAGAAGAATTTAAAAAATTCATGGAAACAGGGCACCTGGATGGCTCATTGGGTTAAAGCCTCTGCTTTCAGCTCAGGTCATGATCTCAGGGTCCTGGGATTGAGGCCTGTGTAAGGCTCTGCACTCAGTGAGAAGTCTGCTTGAGATTTCTCTCTTTCCCTCTCACCCCCTCACTAAAGCTTGTGTATGTGTGCTCTCTCTCTCAAATAAATAAATCTTAAAAATGTGCCTAAGAATATGGAAAGTTTGAAATGCCTAGTCCTAAATGAGTTTGGGGGTATTTGGGCATTTTCCACTTACAGGTCAAGCCCCTGTGTTGAGTGTTAAAACTGAATGTAATTAGAAGAGAAAGTGAGAGAAATAATGTCTGCATTTTTGATACACTAATCGTGGTGGTCACTTTATCCAGAGTTTGCTGAACTATGACCACTAAACTAACCACAAAAAGGAGATTTCTTTGTATAGCCAAGCCAAAANGTTAATACCTACTATCCTGAAACTGTTGCAAAAAATAGAAATGGATGGAAATGGATGGAAAACTTCCAAACTCCTTTTATGAGGCCAGCATTACCTTGATCCCAAAACCAGGCAAAGACCCCATCAAGAAGGAGAATTACAGACCAATATCTTTGATGAATACGGATGCAAAAATCCTCAACAAAATACTAGCCAATAGGATCCAGCAGCACATAAAAAGGATTATTCACCACGACCAAGTGGGATTTATTCCTGGGATGCAAGGTTGGTTTAACATTCGCAAATCAATCAATGTGATACAAGACATTAATAAAAGAAAGAACAAGAACCATATGATCCTCTCAATAGATGCTGAAAAAGCATTTGACAAAGTACAGCACCCTTTCTTAATCAAAACTCTTCATAGCGTAGGCATAGAGGTTACATACCTCAATATCATTTAAGCCATCTATGAAAAACCCACAGCGAATATCATTCTCAATGGAGAAAAACTGAGAGCTTTTCCCCTAAAGTCAGGAACACGGCAAGGCTGTCCACTATCACCACTGCTATTCAACATAGTACTAGAAGTCCTAGCCTCAGCAATCAGACAACAAAAAGAAATAAAAGGCATCCAAATCGGCAAGGAAGAGGTCAAACTCTCACTCTTTGCAGATGATATGATACTTTATGTGGAAAACCCAAAGGACTCCACTCCAAAACTGCTAGCACTCATACAGGAATTCAGTCAAGTGTCAGGATATAAAATCAATGCACAGAAATCAGTTGCATTTCTATATACCAACAACAAAACAGAAGAAAGAGAAATTAAAGAGTCAATCCCATTTACAATTGCACCCAAAACCATAAGATACCTAGGAATAAACCTAACCAAAGAGGCAAAGAATCTGTATTCAGAAAACTATAAAGTACTCATGAAAGAAATTGAGGAAGACACAAAGAAGTGGAAAAACATTCCATGCTCATGGATGGGTAGAATAAATATTGTGAAAATGTCTATGCTACCTAGAGCAATCTACACATTTAATGCAATCCCCATCAAAATACCAGCAATTTACTTCAAAGAAATGGAACAAATAATCCTAAAATTGATATGGAACCAGAAAAGACCCTGAAAAGCCAAAGGAATGTTGAAAAAATAAAAGCAAATTTGGCAGCATCACAATTCCAGACTTCAAGCTCTAATACAAAACGGTCATCAAGACAGTATGGTACTGGCACAAAAACAGACACATAGATCAGTGGAACAGAATAGAGAACCCAAAAATGGACCCTCAACTCTATGGTCAACTAATCTTCGACAAAGCAGGAAAGAATGTCCAGTGGGAAAAAGACAGTCTCTTCAACAAATGGTGTTGGGAAAACTGGTCAGCCACATGCAGAAAAATGAAACTGGATCATTTCCTGACACCACACACAAAAATAGACTCAAAATGGATAAAAGACCTCAATGTGAGAAAGGAATTCATCAAAATTCTTGAGGACAACACGGGGAGCAACCTCTTCGACCTCAACCGCAGCAACTTCTTCCTAGGAACATCACCAAAGGCAAGGGAAGCAAGGGCAAAAATGAACTATTGGGACTTCATCAAGATTAAAAGCTTTTGCACAGCAAAGGAAACAGTCAACAAAACCAAAAGACAACTGACAGAATGGGAGAAGATATTTGCAAATGACATATCAGATAAAGGGCTAGTATCCAAAATCTATAAAGAGCTTCTCAAACTCAAAACCCATCAAACAAATAACCCAGTCAAGAAATGGGCAGAAGGCATGAACAGACATTTCTCCAAAGAAGACATCCAAATGGCCAACAGACACATGAGAAAGTGCTCAACGTCCCTCGGCATCAGAGAGTTATGAATCAAAAGCACAGTGAGATACCACCTCACAGCAGTCAGAATGGCTAAAATTGACAAGTCAGGAAACGACAGATGTTGGCGAGGTTGTGGAGAAGGGGCACCCTCCTACACTGTTGGTGGGAATGCAAGCTGGTGCAGCCACTCTGGAAAACAGTGTGGAGATTCCTCAAAAAGTTGAAAATGGAGCTACCTTATGACCCAGCAATCGCACTACTGGGTATTTACCCTAAAGTTACAAAGATAGTGATCCTTAGGGGCACATGCACCCAAATGTTTATAGCCGCAATGTCCACAATAGCCAAACTATGGAAAGAACCTAGATGTCCATCAACAGATGAATGGATAAAGAAGAGGTGGTATATATATACAATGGAATACTATGCAGCTATCAAAAAATGAAGTCTTGCCGTTTGCAACGATGTGGATGGAACTAGAGGGTATTATGCTAAGCGAAATAATTCAATCAGAGAAGGACAATTATCATATGATCTCTCTGATATGAGGAACTTGAGGGGTAGGGTGGGGTGTCGTGGGGGTAGGGATGGAAAAATAATGAAACAAGATGGGATGGGGAAGGAGACAACCATAAGAGACTCCTAATCTCACAAAACAAACTGGGGGTTACTTTGGGATGGGAGGGTAGCAATAGGATGGATGGGTTATGGACATTGGGGAGAGTTTGTGCTTTGTGAATGCTGTGAAAGATGTAAGCCTGATGATTCACAGACCTGTACCCCTGGGGCAAATAATAAAAAATTAAAAAATAATTAAAATTAAAATTAAAAAAGAATTTTTATTTTTAAATTTTATTGTAAGAATATTCTTAAACTGCTGAAATCCCTTTATTTTATTTATGCTTTTTCATTGTCACTTAGTAATTATTGATGTGGCTTTCCAGAAAGAATGGCTTAGTCTTTAATTTGTGGTAGAAATAATAAGAGAGTATTTTCACATTCACCATTTACATTTGGAAAAATAAATATAATTATCTTACATTAATTATCTTGTGTTTTATGTATTTGATGATGCAATAAAACTTGGAGGTATAAAATAGACCCTGGAACATTTTGGAAAAGTAGTACTATGTTAGTTCTGAATGATGACAAAGTTAAAGTCTGAACTCTTGATTTGGATTTTGCTTACTTAGTTTCTTTTCATCACTCTATTTCTTCCCAATATTTTGTTTATTGACAAGTGGTTAAAATATAAAATACAATATCAGCAGTTTTTTTTCTTCATAGAGATATACTTTATACTATCTGGGAGTCCAAGATATTGATATAGGAAGATCTTGAACTCAACCTCTTCCATGGATATAATGAATCTCCCTCTATAGCGAGCAATTCATCCTGAAGAAGAACTGAGGGCTGACTGAACAGCTCCTGCACAACAAATGACAGAGACAGAGGTCACACAGGGAATGGCAGAAGAGAGAGAGACACCATAATGAAGGGAACCTCGGCCTCTGACGCTGCAACCTGCATTAGGTAGGGCTAGAACTGAGGAACTGTAAGCAGATTCATCTGCTCTGCAGCACAGTAAAAAAAGCCACAGTTTAAAAGAGCAACTAGAACATAAAGGAACGAGCCCTAGAACCCTGCCAAAAGGAAGGAGCACTGTAACTCTCTCCAGGGTTGGAGGTGCTGGCGAGTACCATTATTTATATTCTGGCTCCAACTTGATAGTGCAGACAGAAAGAAGCAGGATCTGAGCACCTTAGCTGGACTCCTGAACCAGTGAGTGTTCTTTGGGGTCAGGGGGCTGGCAAGCACCACTGTTTACTTTCTTCTTCCATCTTGATAATGCAGATGAAAGCAGGGTATGATGCCCTAGTCAGTTCATCACCTCAGGAAGCCCTGGGCTCCTAATTCACACTAATCTGAGCTATCCTTGCAAGGAAGCCCTCTGACCTATTACTATCCAAACACTAGCTGTACCATCAAGGTGGCCCCAGGGGAGTGCATCCTAGGACACACCTGGACAATGCCCACTATGGGTCCAGCCATCGCACCAAGGTGACAGAGATGCAAGACACCCCCAAATACCCCAGGCCCATATATACTTCAGTTTCAGAAGACTCAAGTCACCCACTTCTCAGAATGCCCTGGGAACTCTCAGCCCATTTCTACTTCAGCTCCAGCTGTCCCACCAGAGCCCCCACTGCAGCAAGCACCACAGGACCAGCTGGCCCATGCCCACTTCAGCTCCAGCCATTCCACCAGGGTGGCCCAGCATGTAGTGCCACAGGACTCCCAGCCTGCACCTGCTATAACTACAGCCAATCAGCCCAAACCTCCAGACCCAGGCATACCATACAGGAGCCACTCCTAATAAGGCCATTCCTTTAAAAACTAGGAGAAATATCTTTTCCCACTACTGTATAGAAATAAATACAGTTTGTAGGACACAAAGGTAATATATAGATATCCATTGCATTTCTATATACTGTTAACAAAGGAGCAGTTAAGAAAACAACCCCATTTACAATTTCACCAAAAATAATAAAATACCTGGGAATAAATTTAATCAAGGAGGTGAAAAATCTATACTCTGAAAATTATAAGACAGTGATGAAGAAAGCTGAAGATGTCACAAACAAAAGGAAAAATATACCATGATCATGGATTGGGAGAATTAATATTGTTAAAATATCCATACTATCCAAAGCAATATAGAGATTCAACATAATCTCTATTAAAATATTAACTGTTTTTTTACAAAACTAGAAAAAATAACCTTAAAATTTGTGTAGAACCACAAATGTCCTTGACTAGCCAAAATAATCTTGAAAAGGAAAACAAACCAGTAGGTATCAAAATCCCAGATTTCAAGTTATATTCCAAAGTTATAGTAATCATGACAGCATGGTACTGGCACAAAAAATAGACACATAGATCAATGGAAAAAGGATAGAGAGCCCAGAAATAAATCCACAGTTATATAGTCCATCTACCATAAAGGATACAACAGCATACAAAGGGGAAAAGACAGCCTCTTTGATAAATGGCAATGGGAAAACTGGACAGATACATGAAAAAGAATGAAACTGGACCACTTTCTTACATAATACACAAAAATAAACTCAAAATGTATTAAAGACTAAAATGTGAGACTTGAAATCATAAAACTCCTAGAAGGAAACATAGTAATGTCTTGGACATCAGCCTTAGCAATGTTTTTCTTGGTATGTAACCTTAGGCAAGGCAAACAAAAACAAAAATAAACTATTGGGACTACACCTAAATAAAAAGCTTTTGAATCCCAGCCTACTCTATCAGAGAAGATATTTGCAAATGATATATCTGCTAAAGGGTTAAAATCCAAAAAAATATAAAGAACTTATACAATTCAACACCAAAACCCAAATTATCTGATTAAAAAAATGGGCAAAGGACCTCAACATTTTTCCAAAGAAGATATACAGAAGGCCAATAGACATATGAAAAGATGTTTAATGTCACTAATCATCAAGGAAATGAAAATCAAAACTACAATGATCACCTCATACCAGTCAAAATGGCTAGTATCAAAAGAAGAAGAAATAATGTGTTGGCAAGGATGTAGAGAAAAGAGACCCCTTATACACAATTTGCCATTAAACATAAGTTAAAGAAGGTTAAACTACAACAAAATGTTATGAAACAGTTTCATCATGCTGACCTTAACTTCGTATAGTAAAATTGTAGTCTGTCTAGGCCTACAGCATTCTACACAAGAGAATGATTGGTTTTTACAATGATCTCATTAATAAGTAACTTTTAAATGCAAACCTCTCATTTAAATTATAGGCAAATGTAGTACATTAGTGTTCAAATAATGAGATACTACTCAGCAATACCGCATAAAAATAATTTTTCTTAGTCCCACTTTTTCATACGTTAAATAAAGTTATATATATAGCTATTCCACAGAACTCTTAAGATGATGAAATGAGTAATATTTGTTAAAAACTTAGCACCATTTCTTGCTCTTTAGGAATGCACAATACACTTAAAAATGAATAAACACTGGTAACCCTAACCACATGTAATGCTTCTACATGATCAAATATGTACTGCCACAAAAAGCCAATTTTTATCAAATTTGGATATCTTATAAACCATGTTCTTCAAAATATGTCATTTAATGAACTGCGAATTTCCAGAGGGTTTCTGTTGTCTATTTGTTTTATTGTCTTCTCTCCAAATTTTCAGTATATTATCCACTACATATGACTAAGTGGCTCTGTAATACAACAGAATCTAGCAAAGTCAAAATGTTATTCTCTTCCTATGTACACTAGTGCTTTTATTCATTTCTTAAATTCTGGTAGTAGATTCTCATTTTTGGCATAGTACAACTCAACTGCAATTTTCTTGAAGTCATATGTGGGAGCCTCAGATGTTAGCAAAAAATCAAAAAGAAAACAAAAATCTACTCATAGTGCTGTATTTCAAACTGCCACAGAAACTTCATTAATATACTTCTAAAGATTTTCACTTTTTATTTTAATTACTTTTAAAGTCAACTTAAAAACTAAACTGCACTTCAGACAGATAGTTGGTGCTCAGATCCTCTGCTGGAGGCATGTGGTTTTGAGAGGGTGGATCTCCATAAATTTGTTTATAATTTCCCACTCACAGAGTTCTTCTGTAAAATAACTTGATTTGGCTTTAAAGTAAACCTGGCTTTAAAGTAAACCTAGTCCATTTTGGAACTTTTAATTAATAATAAAAACTTACAATCTGGGCCATCCATCTTTAAATAGCCATGCAATTGCCCTAGATGTGTTTTCATAAATATTTGGCATTTCACTTGTTAGAGCTTCCATACTACAAGTGCTATGATATTTTATGAGGATTTGTGTCAGAGAACCATGAAATGAAGCATTATTAATGTCTGTCCAATATATACATTATAGTATTGTCATTTTTTCTAAAATGAAGATAATTACTAGGTTGTCAGAGGGAGCTATTAATTCCCTAGAAACAAATGCAAATGTGAAGAAATGCTGATTTTTTTAAAAACACTTTTCAGAAGAACCAAAGGACAATATGTAATTTTCAGATTTTAAAAATTCCTATTACAGTGATTTTTTTAATGTTCTTTTCTTGCATGGTATCTCTCATTAACTAAATCTGAGTCAAAGAAAACAAATTTTCTCTTCCATTTACATTGATAAGTTCAATGAATTGGGAAAGGTAGTGAACTGGAAAAATATAAAATTGACTCTGTAATGATGTTTATTAAAGAATAGGAATTTTACACATAAGTGTATATTTTATTTCCTAAAATACGTTTATTGTCTACTTTGTCTATTCAGGACTTTTTCTCTTTTTCACTGTCAGTAGAAAATGCATAACAACAGAATCTTTCTTTTAAAGACCAGGTCTGTACAAGTTTCAAAAAGATATGAAGAGGGTGCCTGGGTGGCTCAGTTGGATAAAGTCTCTGCCTTTGGCTCAGGTCATGATCTCAGGGTCTTGGGATCGAGTCCCGCATCAGGCTCTCTGCTCAGCAGGGAGCCTGCTTCCTCCTCTCTCTCTCTGTCTACCTCTCTGCCTACTTGTAATCTATCTGTAAAATAAATAAATAAAATCTTTAAAAAAAAGATATGAAGAGAGAATTTTCATCAGAGGCCATAATTATCAACAAATTACCAAGGTTTAGCAAGTTAAGTACTTGTCACAAGGTCATTTTACTAGTAAGTGGTAAAGTCAGGATGTGAACCACATAATCATATCCCAGATCTAGTGTTCTTAATCTTTATGTAGTATTTTTAAAAATCCTCATTGGTCGGGGTGTCTGGATGGGTCAGTGGGTTAAAGCCTCTGCCTTGGGCTCAGGTCATGAACACAGGGTCCTGGGATTGAGCCCCACATCAGGCTCCCTGCTCTGCAGGGAGCCTGCAACCTCCTCTCTCTCTGCCTGTCTCTCTGCCTACTTGTAATCCCTCTCTCTCTGTCAACTAACTAACTAACTAAGTAAATAAAAAATTCTCATTGATCATCTTCCTCTTCATAATACACTAACTCTTGAAACTCCTCATTATACTCCCTTTTCCTCAAACAAGCTCCTCTTTTTTCTTGTATAGTATAGGTTCTACCATCCTTAATCCTTAAAAAAATTTGATCCATTTTCCATATCTGTATATATTTGTGTATATGGTTTTAAATATATAGTTATACATTTATATATGTACATTATACATTTAAATATATATACTTATACAAGTTACACTGATATATATATATAACATATATACTGAAATATACATATATATAACATATATATATAATTATAAAGTATAATTTGACAGAATTTATACACAGGGGTCACATCTACCTACAAAAGAGACTAGAACAATACTTCATGTTGGATTCATAAGAAGAAAAGGGACAAGGATATTAGGTAGAAAAATGGCAATCAATCCAATAAATATAACTAGGAAAGTAAATCCACGCAATGATTTCCCAAAATACTATCCATGGAAAATAAGCAAATCCAAGGGCCAACCAAGACATTTAAGTGGTACTCTCATTTCCATGTTACCTATTCACCTATGATCTATTATTACCATAAATCTCCTACAGTGTGGGTTTTTTGAATCTGAACATTCTTTGAAAATTATTTTCTCCCATTTAATATTCTTTTTTAAAAAGATTTATTTATTTATTTGACAAAGAGAGAGAGAGAGAGATCACAAGTAGGCAGAGAGGCAGGCAGAGAGAGGAGGAAGCAGGCTCCCTGTTGAGCAGAGAGCCCGATGTGAGGCTCAATCCCAGGACCCTGAGATCATGACCTGAGCCAAAGGCAGAGGCTTTCAACCACTGAGCCACCCAGGCACCCACCCATTTAATATTCTAACTGTTCTATTAAAATAACATATATATATAATCAGTTGATTGTGGAATTACCAAGTTAATAATGGACTGTTGCTTAATCAGTATTTCTGATTAAATGTGATTAAATTAAATGTGAGCATTTGGGTCATTAAGCTGGTTGAAATGATTGATTGTGTCATAAGATTTGGGGGGTTTTGGTATTAAAACTGTCCTATATCATGGCCGTGTAGAGATTAGTACAACATATTTAGCAATTCTTTATATAATTTAGTCAGTTATGCAAACTTATGGGATAAACTGGAAAATAAAATGTTTCAGTACTAAATTACATTCCTTGGTCATCAATTGAATGACAATTTCTTGCTTCATTTTTTTCCTATTAACAGAATATTAATATTCTATTATTGCTGGCTTCATGCATGATGTATCTTCTTAGTGCTTCAGTTATCGAATATATGAATTGAAAGCTATAATGTCTTAACATCTGTATTCCAATTAATAGCATACTTATAGTACATTAAGAAACTTTATATAGACAAATTAGTTTTTATTAAGTGGTAAATCTAAGCAGTCCCTAAAGGAAAACTAAAGAATTATATATATCAAGGAAAAATTACTTTAGAAATGAACAAGACAATTTGATTTCAGGAGGAGCATTAATCCTAAATCTTTTCTAAGTAACTTAGGACACTTAATTGTGAAAGCTGTAGACTATCAAATACTATAAAATTAAGTACGACTGGCACTAGCTACAAAATTTTCTTCAAAAAATAATATCTGTCATTTCTATATCTGTAAACATTTCATTAAAAGACTTATAAAATAATAGACTACCAGCTACTAACTGCAGGAAAATGTTTATTTTTCAAGTTTTCAAATATCAATGTAGATATACATAGTTTATTTTTGTTTTCTCTAGTAGGTAAAAAACCCAAAATTATATATCCCATATTTAAATTTAGAACACAAATTGAATAATAGATATAAATTTTTATTTAATAAGTACTTTAGCAAATATGGCAGCTCTACATTTTCAGACAGTCCATATTTACTGAATTTAGGTTGTGGATCTGTGGGCTAGACATAGAGCTAATGATAAACACAAATATGTTTACGGAGCTGTAAATTACAGAGAGTAAACATCCTGACTATCACCCCATCCAGAAAATGGGGTTTTAATAAAATTTGCCTTGTGTTCTTAAAGGCACACACATACACAAATCACCTAATTCCTATAATTTGTTAATTTATTGTATAATGCTGGTCCAGAGTAGGTTTTCCCCACCTGGAACCTTTTAATATTCATTTATATAAATTTGTGGACCTACTTTTATTTTTGTCATTTTTCTCCCACTTTCTTGTCTGTGACCTGGGATCCTTTATCATTTTCCTTTTTAACACTTGACTCACTCTGACATGTTGGGCATTTGTTTATTTAATTGCTTGTTTCCTACCTCTCAACTACAATAAAAAAACAGAGCTTTTGTCATTTTTCCACTGCTCCTTCTTTCTCCAGCCCCTGAACTGTGTCTGGAATATACTAAATCCTCTAGAGCTACTTGTTGAATATACGAATAATCAAATTATCACCACAATTGCTCTCTCTTATGTTGGAACTGCTTCCTAAATAATGTCTTGCCTCTGCTCTTCCCCTCTTCAGAATGAGTCTCCACAGTGCTGCCACAATGACCTTTTCAAAACCTGGTCATGCAATCTCCTGCTTAAAATTTTTCAAACTTACTGATAAGATAAAATCCAAAGTCCACGGTGTGGCTTACAAATCCCCCTTGACTGAATCTTGGCTCTGCTTGCCTTCACTACTTTACCTCCATTACTACATGCACTAATGCTACACCAAAAGTCTTTCCATTTTTTCCTTATACCTTACATTATACCAAATCAGAGTCCCATGAAAAGACTTTTGTCTGAATATTTAAAGGTTTCTGAAGATGGTGGAGTAGGAGGACACTGAGCTTGTTTTCAACTAGATATCATCCACATCAAAGTCAATAAGCTGGAGAGTGACCTGAAGACTAGCAAAAACAAAACAAAACAAAACACAAACAAAAACAACAACAACAACAAACTCCACAAATAAATATAGAGAAAAAGCTGCATCTGAAAGGTTAAGAAGGTCAGGAAGGCAGAGGGAGGCTTTCCAAAGGATGGAGAAAGCCACATGCACAGCGAATGTGGAGGAATGGATCCTTGCACCAGGGAGCTCATACAGGGAAAACTAATCCCCATAACATTTGGCTTTAAAAACCAGAGGAGTTGAATTCCAGTGGGACTTGAAATCTGGACTCCAACTTGGAACCTTACAAGTCAACTTACTCAGCACTGGGCATCCAGGAGGGTAAGTGATAGTTGGGTTGCCACCCTTAAAGAGACAGCAGCCTGTGCAGAGAGGTAACAAAAAATGCCAGGGGCAAACAAGAGACAGATCTGTTTATACTGATTTCAATATGAAATTTCTGAGTATGTTGGGGAACTTCTCTGAAAAAGAGGGGACTGGCAGTTACCATTTTCCTCTCCCAGCATAAACACAGAGACATCTGCAGGAGGTGGGGCTCCATGGACTCTTTCTGCCTAACCTGCTAGCAGTGCACCATGCCCACAAATTCTAAGGGCTTGCCACTACCAGCCTACTAGCCAGCCTGGGTTCAGGGCAAATTTTTTAAAGTCATGCATGCACCTCCCCACTCCCACCTCCCAGCCTCCAGGTACACCATTGTTACCATGCACCATGCACATTCATTGTGCAGCATCCAATTACCAGGTGCACACCTGCTGCCATGAACCATGCCTAGCTCTCACAAGGGGCCCCCACCCCACTCCAAGGCTTGTGAAGCCAGCCACCCAGAATGTAGCCCTCAGCCACCACAGCACTTTAGGAGATCTGGCATAGGACTAGTGGCCCACTGAAAATTTTGCTAATACTGCCTCCCTGCTTCCAGGTTCCCTGGCAGTCACCCCTCTCAGAGCAGGCCTGCCTGGGTCCCATTAACATCACGGAAAGAAAGCATAGCCCACAATAGGCAGAGAGTCAGTGCAGGTTGCACTCAAAGGAAAAGTGACTTGGACACAACAGCCAGGTATAATAAACACACATACTCTCTTAAAGGCCCAGGTTCTCGTTATGAGGGAACACTGTATGGCAGGACACTCTAGAACCTCTTCTACATATAGTCACTACTTTCAAGAGCAGAAGCACAGCTGACTTTCTTAACAAACAGAAACAGACACAGAAAGGAAGATAAAATGAAGAGAAAGAGAACTTTATCTCTAATGAAAGAACAGGACAAAGCCATGGCCAGAGACCGAAGCAAAACAGATATAATAACATTCCTTATAACTGAAACCGATGATCATAAGGAAAGTCATTGATCTTGAGAAAAGAGTGAAAGACATGAGTGAGACCCTTAGCACAGAGGTAAGGAATAAGATAATAGAGATAAAGGGATCAATAAATGAAATGAGAAACATGCTTGATGGAATGAACAGCTGGATGGAAGAAGCAGAGGCATGAATTAGTGACCTAGAAGACAGAGTAATGGAAAGTAATCAAGATGAATGAGAGAGAGAAAAGAATTATGCAAAATGAGAACAGACTTAGGGAACTCAGTGACTGCACCAAATGTAATAACATTCATATTATAGGAGTCCCAAATAAAAGAGAGAAAAAGGGAAGAAAATTTATTTGAAATAATCATAGCTGAAAACTTCCCTTATCTGGGGAAGAAAGCAGATATCCAGATATAGGAGACACAGAAAATCCCCCAACACAATCAATAAAAGCAGACACATGCCAAGACATATTGCAATTAAATTTGCAAAATATACTGATAAAGAAAAAAATTAAAAGCACCAAACCAAAAAAGTCATTAACTTACAAGGGAAAACCAGTAAGATTATCAGGAAATTTTTCAACAGAAACTTGGCAAGTCATAAGGGAGTAGCATGATATATTCAAAGTGCTAGAAGGGTAAAATCTGCAGCCAAGAATACTTTATCCGGGAAGGGTATCATTCCAAATAAAAGAAGACATGAAGAGTTTCCTAAAACAAACAAAAATTAAAAGAGATCATGACCATTAAACCAGCTCCACAAGAAATATTAGAAGGGAGACTTTGAGTGGAAAGGAGGACCAAAAGTGACAGAACATAGGTAGGGAGCACAAAAGTAAGAATGAATATTTCTGTGAAAAATCAGCCAATGAATCTGAAAATAAAAGATATAAAATATAATAACATACACCTAAAACACGGAGAGAAGATGAGAGAAGAATGGATTCAAATTTTAAACCACCATTGATTTAATACAGACTGCTATATGCAGAGGCGGTTATATACAAACTTAAGGGTAACCATATATCAAAAACTACTAATAAATATGCAAAGAATAAAGAGAAAGAAAGAAATCCAAGTATATCACTAAAGAAAATCAGCAAAACATGAAAGAGAGAAAGACAAGAAAGGGTCAGAGAAAATCTTCAGAAACAACCACAAAACAAGAAATAAAATGGCAATACAAATTTATCAATGTCACTTTAAATGTAAATGGACTACATGCTCCAATCAAAAGACATAGGGCGACAGAATGGATTAAAAAAATAAGACCCACCAATATACTGCCTACAGGAGACCCATTTTAGACCTAAAGGCAGTTACAGATTGAAAGTGAAAGGATGGAGAAACATCTATTGTGCAAATGGATGTCAAAAGAAAGCCAGAGAAGTAATAGTTATATTGGACAAAATAGAGTTTAAAACAAAGACTGTAACAGGAGACAAAGAAGGACAAAATATAATAACAAAGGGGGCAACCCAACAAGAAAATATAACAATTGTAAATATTTATGCACCAACATAGGAGAATCCAACTACACAAAAAAGTTAATAACAAACATAAAGGAATTAATTGATAATGATGTCATAAGTATATGGGGTGTTAACACCCCATTACATTAATGGAGAGATCATTTAAATAGAAAATCAGCAAGAGAACAGTGGCTTTGAATGAAACACTGGAACAGACAGATATAACTGATGTATTCAGAACATTCCATTCTAAAACAGAAGAATATACATTCTTTTCAAGTGCACGCAGGACATTTTTGAGAATAAATCACATATGGGCCCATAAAAAACCTCAACAAATTCAAGAATATTGAAATGATATTACCCATATTCTCTGACCACAATGCTATGAAACTAGAAGTCAACCACACACACACACCATAGAATAGATCACAGAAACCAGCATCTGGTTCTTTGAAAAAAATCAAGTACAATTCATAAACCTCTAGCCAGACTTAACACACAAAAAAGGGAAAGGACTAAAAGAAATAAAATCACAAATGAGAGAGGAGAAATAACAATGAATGCCCCAGAACAATCATAAGAGAACATTATGAAAAACTAAATGCCCAACAAATTGGGCAACCTAGAAGAAATGGATAAATTCCTGGAAACATATAAAGTACCAACACTGAAACAGGCAGAAATAGAAAAATTGAACAGACTCATAACCATCAAAGAAACAGCATCAGTAATAAAAACAAAACAAAACAAAATAAAATAAAACAAAAAAACCTCCCAACAAACAAACATCCAGGACCTGATGGTTTCACAGGCAAATTCTTCCAGTCAAAGAAGAGTTAATACCTATTCTTTTCAAACTATTCAAAAAACAAATAAACAAACAAACAAAAAAACAGGAAAGGAAAGAAAACTTCCAAATTCAGTCTGCGAGGCCAACTTTACCCTCATACAAAAACCAGATTAAGACTCTGCTATAAAAGAGAAGAACAGGCCAATATCCCTGAGGAGCACAGAGGCAAAAATTCTCAACAAAATATTAACAAACTGAATTCAACAATACATGAACAAAATCATCCACTCAATCACATGGGATTTATCCCTGGGTTCTGAGGGTAGTTCAATATTCACAAATCAATCAGTGTGATACATCACATCATTAAGAGAAAGGATAAAAATCACATGATCATTTCAGTAGCATAAAAATCATCTGACAAAGTGCAACATCCATTCATGATAAAAACCCTCCACAAAGTAGGTTTAGAGGGAAAATACCTTAACATGATAAAGTCCATCTATGAAAAATGCACAGCTGATATCATCCTTAATGGGCAAAACCTGACAGTTTTTCCCCTAAGGTCAGGAACAAGGCAGGGATGTCCATTCTCACCACTTTTATTCAACATAGTACTGGAAGTCCCAGTCATTGCAATCAGACAACAAAAAGAAATAAAATGCACCTAAATTGGCAGGCAAGCAGTAAAACTTTCACTATTTTTGCAGATGATGTGACACTATATATAGAAAACCCAAAAGACTCCACCAAAAAACTACTAGAATAAATGAATTCAGTAAAGTCACAGTATAAAAAAAATCAACGTACAGAAATTTTGCATTTCTATACACCAATAATGAAGCAGCAGAAAGAAAAAATTGCACCCAAAATAAGATACTTATGAATAAACTTGATCAAAGAAGTGAAAGACCTGTGCTCTGAAAACTATAAAACAGTGAAGAAAGAAACTGAAGAGGACACAAAGAAATGGAAAGACATCCCATGTTCATGGATTGAAAGAACAAATATAGTTAAAATGTCTATACTGCCCAAAGCAATCTACACATTTAATGTAATCCTGATCAAAATACCAACAGCATTTTTCACAGAACTAGGACAAAGAATCCTAAAACTTTTATGGAACTACAAAAGACCCCAAATAGTCAAAGTAATCTTGAAAAAGAAGTACAGGGACTAGGAGGAGCAGCAAGATGGTGGAGGAGTAGGAGACCGATTATCATCAGGTCCCAGAAATTCACCCAGATAGCTATCAAACTATTCTGAACACCTACAAACTCTACCTGAGATCGAAGAGAACAAGAGCAGTAATTCTAGGAACAGAAAATTGACCACTTTCTGGAAGGTAGGACTTGAGGAGAAGTGAATCTGAGGCGACGGGAAGATAGACCCCAGGGGGAGGGGCCAGCTGCCGGCAAGGGAGCGAGCAGTGGAGCACAGACTCGGAACTGTTAGAAGTCGGCTCCACTGAGGGACGTCACCCCAGAGACCAACCTATTGAAACCCTTGCAGGGACAGTGTGGTCTCAGGACCCATGGGGACACAAAAAGACCAGGGGTGTCTGAGCGCAACCGAGCTCCCAGGTATCAGAGAGAAGCCAGCGGGAGAGACGGAGCTGAGCTGAGGTGTCTCTTAGCTTGGGGTTACCTTGGGCTGTGATCTGAAGCGCAGCCGGGCCACTGATCTGTGAGCAGGGACCCCACGGGCGGCAGAACCGGAGAGACTCACCTTCCTTCTCCTGGAGGAGTGGCGGAGGAGCGGCTGCAGGAATCTGCCGGGTTTGAAGATTCTAAACGGGGCTGTGCCAGAGAGAGAGACACTCGGTCACAGGCCGGGTGAGCTCAGAGAGCGGCCGAAGACCAGGAGACAGGAGGGGCTGCTTTTCTCTGACGCGCACTGAGGACTGAGGCCCCAGGCTCTCGGCTCCTCCGGGTCGGAGACTGGGAGCCACCATTTTCAGTCCCGTCCTCCAAGGAGGTACGGAAAACGTTCAGGGAACAAAAGCTCCCGAGAGCGAACCCGAGCTGATTACTTAGCCTGGCCCCTGGCGAGGGCGTTGGGAATCCACCTCAGGCAGAGACACTTGAGAATCACAGCAACAGGCCCTTCCCCCAGAAGACCAAGGGGGGGGAAAAATCATCCAGTCAAAGTCAACTTCAAGATTGCTGAGCATTGTGGAACTCCAGAACTACGGAAAAGCAATGGAGAGAATTCATGACTTTTTCCCCATGATTCTTCAGTCGTTCAAAGTTAAATTCATTGAATTTTTTTTCTTTGAATTTTTTTCTTACTTTTTTCTTTTAAAATTTTTCCCTTTTCCTATTTTAACATTCTTAACTCCTATATTGTATCAACACTTTTTATTCTTTTTTAAATTTTCATTGTTATAATCATATTTTATCCCTTCATTGTTTTTAACCTTATTTTTTGGATACTTATAGGGTCTGTTCAATTCACCAATCTAATAGATATAGATAGATAGATAGAGATAGAGATAGAGATAGTGATAGAGATAGAGTCATAGACAGACATAGATATAGCAACAGAAATAGATAATATAAATATAGGATTTTGTTTTATTCATTTTTGTTTGTTTTGTTTTTGTATGATTTTGTGTTTTGGGGTTTTTCTTTTTGTTTGGTTTTGGTTTTGGTTTTTTTGCCTCTTACTTTTCTCCCCAATTCCAGGTCTCTTCTGAGTGGGTTAGTGTATATTTCTCTGGGGTCATTGCTACCCTTTAGTATTTGGTTCTCNGTATTTAGTTCTCCATTCCATCTATTCCTATATACATAAAATGACAAGGTGGAAAAAATCAACACAGAAAAAAGAACAAGAGCAAGTAATGACGGCTAGGGACCTAATCAATGTGGACATTAGTAATATGACAGAACTAGAGTTCAGAATGACGATTCTTAAGGTGCTGGCTGGGCTTGAAAAAAAACTGGAAGAAAAAAGAGAATCTGTCTCTAAAGAAATAAAAAACCTTTCTGGAGAAAAAAAAGAACTAAAATCTAACCAAGCTGAAATCAAAAAAGCTATTAATGAGGTGCAATTGAAAATGGAGGCTCTTACTGCTAGGATAAATGAAGCAGAAGATAGAATTAGTGATCTAGAAGACAAAATGTCAGAGAAAAAAGAAGAGGATGAAAAGAGAGACAAACAACTACTGGACCATGAGGAGAGAATTCGAGAGATAAGTGATACCATAAGACGAAACAATATTAGAATAATTGGGATCCCAGAAGAGGACGAGATTGAGAGAGGGCCAGAAGGTATATTGGAGCAGATCTTAATACAGAATTTCCCTAATCTGGCAAAGGGAACAAGCATCAAACCCAGGAGGCACAGAGAACCCGCCCCAAAATTAATAAAAATAGGTCCACCCCCCCGTCATCTAATAGTAAAACTTACAAGTCTTAGTGACAAAGAGGAAATCCTGAAAGAAGCTCGGGACAAGAGGTCTATAACATACAATGGTAGAAATATTAGATTGTCAGCAGACCTATCCACAGAGACCTGGCAGGCCAGAAAGAGCTGGCATGATGTATTCAGAGCACTAAACGAGAAAAATCTGCAGCCAAGAATACTATATCCAGCTAGGCTCTCACTGAAAATAGAAGGAGAGATAAAAATCTTCCAGGACAAACAAAAACTCAAGGAATTTGCAAACACCAAGCCAGCCCTACAGGAAATATTGAAAGGGGTCCTCTAAGCAAAGAGAACCTAAAAGAAACATAGACCAGAAAGGAAGAAACACAATATACAGTAACAGTCACCTTACAGGCAATACAATGGCTCTAAATGTATATCTCTCAATAGTTACTCTGAATGTAAATGGACTAAATGCCCCAACTAAAAGACACAGGGTATCAGAATGGATAAAAAAACAAGACCCATCGATATGCTGTCTACAAGAAACTCATCTTACACGCAAAGACACCTCCAGATTTAAAGTGAGGGGATGGAAAACAATTTACCATGCCAATGGACAGCAAAAGAAAGCTGGAGTGGCAATCCTTATATCAGATAAACTAGACTTTAAGGCAAAGAATATCATAAGAGATGAAGAAGGACACTATATCATACTAAAAGGATCTGTCCAACAAGAAGATCTAACAATCATAAATATCTATGCCCCTAACATGGGAGCAGCCAATTATATAAACCAATTAATAACAAAATCAAAGAAACACATTGACAAGAATACAATATTAGTAGGGGACTTGAACACCCCCCTTACTGAAATGGACAGATCATCAAAGCAAAAGATCAACAAGGAAATAAAGGCTTTAAATGACACCCTGGACCAGTTGGACATCACAGATATATTCAGAACATTCCATCCCAAAACAACAGAATACACATTCTTCTCCAGTGCACATGGAACATTCTCCAGAATAGACCATATTCTGGGTCACAAATCAGGTCTCAACAGGTACCAAAAGATTGGGATCATTCCCTGCATATTTTCAGACCATAATGCTCTGAAACTAGAACTCAACCACAAAAGGAAAGTTGGAAAGACCTCAAATACATGGAGGCTGAAGAACACCCTACTCAAGAATGAATGGGTCAACCAGGAAATTAAAGAAGAATTAAAAAAATTCATGGAAACAAATGAAAATGAAAACACAACTGTTCAAAATCTTTGGGACACAGCAAAAGCAGTCCTAAGAGGAAAGTATATAGCAATACAAGCCTTTCTCAAGAAACAAGAAAGGTCTCAAGTACACAACCTAACTCTACACCTACAAAAGCTAGAGAAAGAACAGCAAAGAAAGCCTACACCCAACAGGAGAAGAGAAATCATAAAGATCAGAGCAGAAATCAATGAAATAGAAACCAAAAGAACAGTGGAACAAATCAATGAAACTAGGAGCTGGTTCTTTGAAAGAATTAATAAGATTGATAAACCCCTGGCCAGACTTATCCAAAAGAAAAGAGAAAGGACTCAAATTAATAAAATCATGAATGAAAGAGGAGAGATCACAACCAACACCAAAGAAATACAAACAATTCTAAGAACATATTATGAGCAACTCTACACCAGCAAATTTGACAATCTGGAAGAAATGGATGCATTCTTAGAGAAATATAAACTACCAAAACTGAACCAGGAAGAAACTGAAGACCTGAATAGACCCATCACCAGTAAGGAGATTGAAGCAGTCATCAAAAATCTCCCAACGAACAAGAGCCCAGGGCCAGACGGCTTCCCAGGGGAATTCTACCAAACATTTAAAGAAGAATTAATACCTATTCTCCTGAAACTGTTCCAAAAAATAGAATTGGAAGGAAAACTTCCAAACTCCTTTTATGAGGCCAGCATTACCTTGATCCCCAAACCAGGCAAAGACCCCATCAAGAAGGAGAATTACAGACCAATATCTTTGATGAATACGGATGCAAAAATCCTCAACAAAATACTAGCCAATAGGATCCAGCAGCACATAAAAAGGATTATTCACCACGACCAAGTGGGATTTATTCCTGGGATGCAAGGTTGGTTTAACATTCGCAAATCAATCAATGTGATACAAGACATTAATAAAAGAAAGAACAAGAACCATATGATCCTCTCAATAGATGCTGAAAAAGCATTTGACAAAGTACAGCACCCTTTCAAAACTCTCCACAGTGTGGGCATAGAGGTTACATACCTCAATATCATTTAAGCCATCTACATCTACGAAAAACCCACAGCGAATATCATTCTCAATGGAGAAAAACTGAGAGCTTTTCCCCTAAAGTCAGGAACACGGCAAGGCTGTCCACTATCACCACTGCTATTCAACATAGTACTAGAAGTCCTAGCCTCAGCAATCAGACAACAAAAAGAAATAAAAGGCATCCAAATCGGCAAGGAAGAGGTCAAACTCTCACTCTTTGCAGATGATATGATACTTTATGTGGAAAACCCAAAGGACTCCACTCCAAAACTGCTAGCACTCATACAGGAATTCAGTCAAGTGTCAGGATATAAAATCAATGCACAGAAATCAGTTGCATTTCTATATACCAACAACAAAACAGAAGAAAGAGAAATTAAAGAGTCAATCCCATTTACAATTGCACCCAAAACCATAAGATACCTAGGAATAAACCTAACCAAAGAGGCAAAGAATCTGTATTCAGAAAACTATAAAGTACTCATGAAAGAAATTGAGGAAGACACAAAGAAGTGGAAAAACATTCCATGCTCATGGATGGGTAGAATAAATATTGTGAAAATGTCTATGCTACCTAGAGCAATCTACACATTTAATGCAATCCCCATCAAAATACCAGCAATTTACTTCAAAGAAATGGAACAAATAATCCTAAAATTTATATGGAACCAGAAAAGACCCCGAATAGCCAAAGGAATGTTGAAAAAAAAAAGCAAAGTTGGCGGCATCACAATTCCAGATTTCAAGCTCTATTACAAAGCTGTCATCATGAAGATGGTATGGTACTGGCACAAAAACAGACATATAGATCCGTGGAAGAGAATTGAGAGCCCAAAAATGGACCCCCAACTCTATGGTCAACTAATCTTCGACAAAGCAGGAAAGAATGTCCAGTGGGAAAAAGACAGTCTCTTCAACAAATGGTGTTGGGAAAACTGGTCAGCCACATGCAGAAAAATGAAACTGGATCATTT
Organism: Ailurus styani; assembly: GCA_002007465.1. Taxonomy (NCBI): domain Eukaryota; kingdom Metazoa; phylum Chordata; class Mammalia; order Carnivora; family Ailuridae; genus Ailurus; species Ailurus styani. The sequence goes on from LNAC01000264.1 coordinate 1,904,100, forward strand.
CCTGACACCACACACAAAAATAGACTCAAAATGGATAAAAGACCTCAATGTGAGAAAGGAATCCATCAAAATCCTCGAGGAGAACACAGGCAGCAACCTCTTCGACCTCAACCGCAGCAACTTCTTCCTAGGAACCTCACCAAAGGCAAGGGAAGCAAGGGCAAAAATGAACTATTGGGACTTCATCAAGATTAAAAGCTTTTGCACAGCAAAGGAAACAGTCAACAAAACCAAAAGACAACTGACAGAATGGGAGAAGATATTTGCAAATGACATATCAGATAAAGGGCTAGTATCCAAAATCTATAAAGAGCTTCTCAAACTCAACACCCATAAAACAAATAACCCAGTCAAGAAATGGGCAGTAGACATGAACAGACATTTCTCCAAAGAAGACATCCAAATGGCCAACAGACACATGAGAAAGTGCTCAACATCACTCGGCATCAGAGAAATACAAATTAAAACCTCAGCGAGATACCACCTCACACCAGTCAGAATGGCTAAATTCAACAAGTCAGTAAATGACTGATGTGGGCGAGGTTGCGGAGAAAGGGGCACCCTCCTACACTGTTGGTGGGAATGCAAGTTGGTGCAGCCACTCTGGAAAACAGTATGGAGATTCCTCAAAAAGTTGAAAATGGAGCTACCCTACGACCCAGCAATCGCACTACTGGGTATTTATCCTAAAGACACAAAGGTAGTGTTCCTCAGGGGCACGTGCACCCGAATGTTTATAGCAGCAATGTCCACAATAGCCAAACTATGGAAAGAACCTAGATGTCCATCAACAGATGAATGGATAAAGAAGATGTGGTATATA